>NPHW01002713.1:0-13881 GCA_002240705.1 Elaphomyces granulatus
GACATTAGCAGTACAACGCCTTTGAAGTCGGAAGTAAGCATTCCAAGTTTCATTTCGACGGCTCTTTTGGTTCCTTTTTCTTTATTGATTCTTTAGCTAAGAAGCGCTGACCAGTATAAATAGATCTATGATTTCCCTTACTCTGGATTCATCATAACCGCCATCCACTCTCACATCATATTACTTTAACCTGCAGTGTTTATACTACTACTAAGTTTGCTAACTTCAAAATGTCTAATCATGATTTGAGCCTCGAATTCTTGGCTCAGCCTCCAAGCACTGTTATTGCTGATTCCCAGCTCGCTGGCCATGAAAAAGTCGTCGTTCGGTTCAAATATACTAACAAAAAGTTCAACTATCCTGACAAAGACGGAGCAAGCTATGTCCCGGAATATAAAATGCTCTTTTTCATAGCCAAATTCGTCAGTGCTAGTGAACCTCAACCTGGTGAACCAGCTGACCATGATAGCTACTGGTCCCAGGTTGCGGTTGATGCTTCTGATCGTAGTGGCAATTTGGTCATTACACCTCCGCGTGCCCCAAAGCCTGGAACTTATAACCTCAAAATTTCAGTATTTCTTATTGATCGACGACTCGAACTGGCTAGCAGCATGGCAAGCGGTAGTTTGCTCGGAAGTATTGTATCGGATGATGTCCACGTGAGCAGCCGCAACGCCGATAGTCGCAATGCCGGTAGTCGCAATGCCGATAGTCGCAATGTCGATAGTCGCAATGTCCATGATAGTCGCAATGTCCATGATAGTCGCAACGTCCATGATGTCAATGTCGACGATAGTAGCGATGATTGCAGCAGTTTGGATAGTCGCAATGCCGATAGTCCCAATGCCGATGATAGTGCCAATGTCGATGACAGTCCCAATGTCGATGACAGTCCCAATGTCGATGATAGTCCCAATGTCGATGATAGTAGCGATGTCGATGATAGTAGCGATGGTTTGGATGATGATGACCTTCGCCATGCTTATACCCCATACATACGACCTCGAGCTATTAACACCTACGTAGGTGCCGTGACCAGGCGGGCCGGCGCCCTTCAGATCGAGGGTCCTTTTCCCAGCCGCCGCAATGCCGATAGTCATAACACGTACGTAGGTGCGCACCGTGTGCTCAGGCTTGGATAACGTAATTTCCACGTACCTAACATTTGAATACCAAGTTATGCTTCATGTGTGTGTATGATACTCTAGAGGTTGATCAACAGACACTAGTACTAGTATTAGTATGCTTTCACAATATAATTAATTCACTCTTCTCTCAAGCTCATAGGTAAGCAGGCCCAGCAAACAATATAAACAGCCCGTCGACGGGGCCACTTTGCATCTCTAGAGTACCTAGTATTTATTCCTACGAAACCAACATATCATTATTCATGCCTAAAGACCTCTTCGAGTGAAAAAAAAAAAAAAAAAAAAAACTTTCAAATTACATACATAATGCACTACTTACTACATATCTTCTGTCTCAAGTTCTGAGCCTTCAGGCTCAGACGAGATTCCAGGTGGCAGGTGCAAATAGTCTCAACACTGTCAATTTCAAACGACTTTCCAAGAAGAAAACCGGGTCCAAGTACTACCTATAGAAGAAAGGTAAGTGGCCTGTTACATACAAGAGACTTTTTTCCCATGCGTGGAACTAATTTAAATCGGCAGCAGGGATAGACAAGGCCTCACTCATCGGGAATCGGATATCAGATCATTTCGAACCTTCCAAGAACAGCGCAAATAAAGTCGAATTTCGTGATATAGTCCCTGTATCAGCGTAGTAACAAAGGTATTAAACAGTATTGCAAATTCAAAAACGCGCTTGATAGGTTGTTGAGAGTTTATTGGCTCTAATGATTAATCCTCTATTTCCATCACGTTAGATGATTCAAGTTGAAAGACTGATGAATAGATGTCATAGAATTATTTAAGATATAAATAAAATACTTTAACACCAAACTTTAAATCAACAATCAAATAATTGGTTGTCTGTTTATTAGAAAGAGAATCCAAGAATCAGTGTGGAATAGTAATGGGTGGAGATTAGACTAAGAAAATTAGTATATAGTAGTAGAAGTTGAACACGGTCATAAATAACCGTAAGTAATCAAGCATGTGGCGCTTCCTTTTCATCTCAACCACGGGACAGCGCTTGAATGACAAAGTTACGTGTCTGTGTATGTGCATAATTAGATAGGAACTGTACATTGCATGGTATTGAAAAAGATCCGGTCGGCGGGACTGAGGTGCGAAATAGTGAGGTTTAGATAAGGCACACGAAGCAGCCACCGAAGAGCTGGAGGACTATTAAGACGCAATCGCCCGAGAAGAGTGAGAGAAAAGAAAAAAAGAACTACTCAAAATCAAAATGAAGATAGGGAAGGAAGGAAAGGAAAAGAAGCGACACAAAAAAAATAAAAAAAAACCGAAACGGCCACCGATTGCTAAGATTGCATATCAATAATCCGACGCTGCTAGAAATTTTATTCATCGAGGAAATTGGGATAGCCGGGGTGTCGCAATTCTCCCAGGCTCTGATTCAACAGGTGAGATCTAGAAAATGAAAACTTGACAATTCTGGGTAAATGAAAATCCATCAAGGAAATACAACGGTCAAGCAACGCTCCACTGGGTATCAAAGAGTAATTGGGTTCCATTCAGGGTGCAGAAAAGTCAACTAGCTATTTCAAGAGATGTTTTGAATACAACGCTAACCGTGAACGCTCACTGGGGCGCACAGGAAGACCCTGCTTTCGCAGGCGAAGCTGTTCGCACAGGGGATGCGCTCCCATTAGCTGGTAAATTATGCTGTTCCTGAAGAGGTGTCACAAGACTCGGTTGACTGCCTAGCCTTGAGCGGCTCTCAGATGCCTCGGGATTCGGGTTATTGATCTCGACTTCTGCAAGATTATCCATCGATGAGATTGAAGCCATAGCGGCTGCGGCGGCTGCGGCGGATCCGGCTAAGGTAGGAGGTACCTGTGGATTCAGGGCATCTGGCCTTAACGGAGGCGGGCCGTAGGGAATAGTAAGTTCGAGCCCTGGCAACGAATTCCCAGCTGTAATCATGCTCGGAGGGTAGTAATGGCGTGGAGGGTCCACTATTGATAGTGGACCTCTTAAATACATTGCATCGTGTTTTACTCTCATTTTCCTATCGTATGCCTCTGGATCATTCCTCTTGAGAATTTCATCGTCTAGCTGTTCCTGGACATCTCTTTTCTCTTCATCCGTCAGCTTATCATTGTCCTCTTTTTGGAAGGTCTCTGTAAGCGCAATCTTGCGAATGATCCGTTGGTGGTCAGAGACGAGGATTTTGTCTAGAACATGCGGATCTTTGCCTTTGTACTTAGAGATGTCTTCGTCCTGCACCGGTTTTACCAGGAAGAGATAATCCTTAAGGGATCTCGAAGCACAACGGATAGGGTTCTTTTTGTCAACAACACGAAACGCCAGCTGCGTCTTGAACACAGCTTTATTGTACATGACCTCTTCGAAACTACCACCGGCAATAAAACGGTAGACAAAGACAGGCTTTTGTTGACCGAGACGGTAGGCTCGCCCAACAGCCTGCTCCTCCCAGGTAGGACTGAAGGAGAAATCGAATATGATAACTCGATTGGCCCCAGGGATGTTTAGTCCTAGTCCTCCGGCGCGGGTGGAAATCAAATATACTTGTTCCGAATCCGATTGACTGAAGGACTTTGTAGCAGCTTGTCTAGTGGCGATCGGCGTCGATCCGTCCAGACGGCTAAATTTTCGGTTGGTTATTGTCAAGACGTGCTCAATATAATCGAGCGTTGGAATGCTATGAGAGAATACTAAGACTTTATCCCCAGCTTTGACTGATTCACTGATAATTTTGTCCAGGATCTGCGCTCTATGCGAGAGGTCGGGGCTCTTCAGGTCAGGGATCTTGGCAAAGAGTTCTTTCTGGGATGCTATCATTGACTCTGATAGTCCTGCTTGGGTCACAGATTCATCTCCGGCAATCTCTTGGCAGTCAAAATCATCAGTCTTTTGGTAAGATTTTCGGCCATTAGCTTGGCTCAAAAGTTTGTCATGGAAACAGGCCGGATGGTTGCAGCAGAGAGATAATATCGCGAGCCAGGTCCAGAGCCTTGCATTTCCAACATCCCCTTTCTGATCTCCTTCTAGCAGAGAGGTCACATACGTGTTATAAGCGTTCTCTTGGAGGTCGGTAAGAGGAACGGTTATCACGAACTCAACCTTGGGCGGTAAACTGCCTTCGAGAACCGAGATGTCTGCCCGATTCACTTTAGGGTTGAGGATCTCCTTCAAAACTTGAAGCTTCTTGAGTGACTTTCGTCTCTCGGTGTAGGTGCTATCGACATAGAGACCCTCCTCAATCGGTTCGACATAATTGGCTTTAAATTCTACAAACTTTCCGAGGTAGCCGGGGGCGATCCAGTCAACCATTGAAAAGTAGTCAACCAAATTGTTAGCTAGGGGAGAGCCGGTCAGAGCGATGCGGCTTTTCGACAAGAATCCACTTGTTGCGGCAGCAATCCCAGCGTTACGGTTTTTCATCTTGTGTGCTTCATCGGCAACGATGATGTTTGGCCCCTCTAACAGTTGCTTCTTCACTAGAACGTGGGTCTTTTCCTCTAGGGGCTTGCCTCGCTTCTTGTGCTCCTTGTTACTTACCCAGGTACGGAAGATATCGTAACTCATGATTAAGATGCCACCTTCGGCGTCCCAAGCAGATAGCTCCCGTAGTCGTTCCTGGGTTGTATTGGAGGCTGTAATTTTTCGAAGGGGTCCGAGATAGTTTTTTCGGGGTGTCCACATCAAGAACTCCTCATACCAATTCTCAATCAAAGAGGAAGGGCACAACACGAGTGTTTGCGAATGGTGAAAGTATGAAGGGATTTGATTCTGGATCGAGACGTCGGCCGAAGCGGCGGCTGCAGAGATCGATACCAGAAGCGAGATGCTATGGAGAATATCGGTCAGCTTCACTACAGGCATCAATAATTAGAGTGTTGGCGACGTACACTTGCATTGTCTTGCCTAAACCCATGGTATGAGCGAGAAGGCAACCTTGCCGCATCTTATCTTGGATTAGCTCACGCCACATAAACTGGATTCCACTGAGTTGATGTGGTTTCACGCGTTGTCCGATGTGAGAATCGAGGTAAATGATTGGATTTACGAAAGTAATGGCTTGAAGTTCTGGATCATTGTTACCCACCCCCATGCTCTGCATCTTCCATTCAAGGCGTTTCCGTTGTTCCTCCTGCAGAGCAACTCGAAGTTGGGCACTTTCGTGGTTGCGTTTTACTTCCTGACTTTCTTTGACCTCTCGTTTCCGTTTCTTATGAGGGGTATGCGCAGATGCTAGCTGCAGATCCTGATCTGATTCCTCCTCTGTGGGGACACTGCTTTCTGTTGTAGAGGACGCCTTCAGCGTCGTATAATAATGTTTCAAGCGCGAAGAGAGCCGATCGGCAAAATCGTCGAAGCCGTCATCGTCAGCCAATGCCCGGTTGACGTGTTTTTTTAGAATTCCCCGCTCATTAAGACTGACACAATTGACCCAGGAGATGTAGAGAGACGCAACACGCATCGGAAGAATCTTGCTCTCGGTAGGATCGAGACCTCGATTCGCATCAGAGAGCAGGATTTCTTTTAGAGCCTGACGCATGAGTCTCTTCAATTCAGGTCTGCTTACAGAAGGAAGGAATTTCGCCATCTGTTCCCGCTCATCATCTGGCAAACTGACGATCAGTTTTGTCAGCAGCCTTTGACGATCTTGTTGTTCTTCAAGTAAATCCCACGATAGCCGTGAAATCCCTCGAATATCGCTGGGATCGGGAAGCGCATCCTTTAGAACTTCACGGCCCAGAGTTCGATGAGGAGTAACGGTGGAGCGGGGTGAGGGAGGCTGTTCTATTTTCAAGGTGGGGATCGCCTCGTTGTCTCTTGATGGACGCACAGGATTCAACGGTGGCGTTTCGATAGCAAAATCCTCCTCAGGCGATTCCGAGGAACTCCTGGTTAGATCGATATATTCGACTGTCAGATCGCCAACACGCATATACGGTGACGGCGATGACTGGGGGACAGGTTTAGTATTCGGTAGAGCGTTTGTTATCACGACCTTGGGGTCTCCGTTGGGAGAAGGAGCAACTCCCATACGCAGCTTCCCCTTTCTCCTCCGAATGCTTATAGGAACCTCACTATCGCTCTCCGACGACGTGTCTGATTGGTCGCTGACGAGAAATTGCTGGGCATCCGGAGATGACGGATGGGTCAGCGACGTACGGTTATCCTCTAACTCATCGTCGATGAAGCTCTGGAGGGAATCACTGGAATAATCGCTCGACTCTGAATGCAACGATTCTTCGTCAGCTTGACGCTTTGGTTTCGCCTGCCGACGCCTTGGGGTGACAGGCATCCTAGGCGGACAATTTTCCTGCTCCAAGACCGAGATACGCCACCGTTGTGCTTCGATGTTGAAGATTGTCTGCTCCATGCTCTGGCACTGGACCTCAAGGTCAGCGACCTTGGTGTCCTCCTGCTCACGAATCGCCTGTTGTATTTTTTTGAGGCGTTTTTCCAACTGCTCCACGTCACGCACTAACACCTTGATTTGGAGATTTCGGATCTTATTCTTCTTTGCCGTCAACCATAACCGGCGGGCCCTCCTCAATTCCTTGGGGAGGTGCGCAGTCTGCCATCTCTCCTCACAGTTCTTAATATAGCGCGCCATAATGGAGTCTACTTCATCGACAGTGAGGTATTTTGATTTCTCTTGGGGAGGTCCATGATGTTCCTCCTCCATTTCACGCCATGTATCTTGGTCGTATTCTCCTTCTGAGCCCGATTCGCCATATAAAGGGTAGGCATCCTCGTCACTGTCTTTTGCGGGATATTTGTCAATCAGATAATCATAAGGATCCTTATTTTGTGGGTTCTTAAGTAGATCCGTTTCTCCCTTGCGATTGAGCTGGGGCCAATGAGCCGCGTCCTCCTTTGTTACGGAGACTTTCCCATTCCGCGAAGTGTACAAGGTGAAAATTTCCGGCTGGCCACTTTCAAGAGACGACTTCCTGCAAGGAAATATGGCTGAACGCTTACATTCCTTGTCCTGTCCGAGGTTGACCGGCTGCTGTCGGTAAAAGTGGTGTAGGCAGCCCTTTACAAAGAGACGTTGGGCAGTCGGAAATCTTGGGCTTACAATCAAGAATGAGCCGCACTCATCATCTTGACCTTCCACTTCTGGGTAAAATAAACCCGTGGCGGCGATCTTGTCTGGACCCATATACCACTGGCGGGAGCCCATTGCAATGGGGGTATGATTGTCACCGCCCTTGCGAAGCACGAGTTGCATCGTTCCAGCGGGATTAGAAAGCTCAAGCTTTCGGCGTTTCTTCCCTTGCTTGTCGACCACATAATATTCATGCGAGCGCAAGTGTGGCAGGTCGTTCGACGGTACCATCTGTTCATCGTCGGGGACGGGTGTTTCTGATGGATAGACATTCTTGCTCATATCCTCCACGACTCGTTGTGTTTCCACAAATTCATTCATCACTTGCATAGTAGGGGATTCGTCCGGCATTTTCTCCCCGCGGTTGACTTCAGTTTCGGGGTCTTGTGTCGTGTGCACGGCGGATGCCAGAGGAGGTGCCTGCAACGGAGAGGGAGCAGAAAAAGAGAAACTTGATCTCTGAAACGGCAAACCAGGCCCGTGGCCCGGTGGCACTGAGGGCGAATAGATCGGGGACTTGATGAGTTGAAGGTCATCGTATACATTAATTTTGGCCGAATTGGCCCTTTGGTATTTGACGGACAGCTGTCGGAGGTACCGTATCGCGGTGAGCACCGTGCTACGATGTCCGAGGGCCCTGAGCCCCAGATCCTCGCGAAGGATATCCTTGTCCACATCGTTCAGCAGCACCTCACCGTTGATCAGATTCTCTCGCAAAGCAGCCTCGAACAAGACCGGATCCGGACGTTGTGATGGATTCGCGGATTGCGACCATGGTGTCGAGCGACTGTGACACAAAAAGGCCACGACCTGATCGACTGTCCAGTCCAAGGGATCCATCACCTCCAATTCCATTTTGTTGGAACTGCCATGGAAAGATCGGCGCGGTTGCGATGGATGTGTACCGTGCGTTGCTCAAACCCAGTACCACGAGAAAACTGCCGCGAGGTCTTCTTCTTTTTCTGATGATTGCGACTGATGTCTCGGTGCGAAAACGTGTTATGAATGAACCTACTTCGGTTCTGTAGAAATTTTAGTGGTGAATCGTGACAAACAATAGCGATGCGCGTCGCGCGAACCAAGTTAGCAGTTAGGTGATGCGACAAATGAAACCGCGGAGGTGGGCCAGAGATGGAATGAGAAGATACCTTGTAATGATCATCTGTCAGCTCAAGACACGCATTGATCACAGCTGCCAAAGGGCCGCCACTAAGTTATATATCTAGGTATATAAGAGGGTGTATTATATCTTGACGAGAAGATTAGAAGCATCGGAGGGCCTTTTAGTTCCTGAGGCAGCAATAAATAAACATCGCACCACGTGCTCACCCCACTATGACTCGGAGCTTTTGGTTTAGTCATCTAGAATATCCCCGAGAGAGCTCAGACGCGACTTTTATCTTATTTTAATTTTTGCATTTATCGATATTGAGTCTATTTTGACCTTTACTGCAAGGGTTGATTGGTCGCCTCACTCATGTAGTCTGATAGTAGGTCATCTCGACTTTTTTTCCACTCTCCTCAAGGCTGTTCAGCCATTTGACCGAGAACGAGCGGTAGTTCAGTGGCAAGCAGCTTGGTTCACTTTATTTATAAGAGCATCCTTAGTATATCTTGTGCTTACTTGTAAATTAATAATTCAGAATTAGGGCTGTTGCCATAAAACTGATTAACCGATTTTGCCAATACGATATCGTCCAGTTCAACTTTTGGCGATGCAATACCTACCTAATCATCGACAATGGTTGGGATTTGCAGATCACTCAGTCCACCGAATCGCCAATACGATTACTCTACTAATATGGACAAACCTGCCTAAAAAGATGGCTCTGACATTCATTTAGAAATCTCAGATTGAGTATTGGTCCTTAACTAAAACGAGTGGAGGTGCAGGGCCCACGATTACAATGCAGTTTCTCTATTAGAATCAATCAAATGGATCTGTATCAGGCCGAGTTTTTCTATCCGGTGATCTAGGTCATCGATCTCGATGGGAGATGATAACCGGCTGTATTGAGTCTTCTCGAGTTCTTGGATCCGGTGTTGAATAGCTTCGAGGCTGTCTTGCAACTCTAGGTTCTTGTGTTCTTCAGGTGCGTCGGATGTAGCTGTGACAAATTGACGTCCCTTGTTAGGGGCCATGTTTGATAGGATGCACAGGGGTCTGCGCTTCAGAAAAAGAATTTTTATTTTTATTTTGCGGCGTGTGGAAGATTCTAAGAATTAATTGATGCTTAGTATTGTGTGAGGGAGCTCAAATGAGAAAATGACAATGAACTATCAACAGGAATTATTTATTAACTACTTCCGTCTGGAGCTCGGTTTGGGGTTTTTGTAAGCTTATGCCGTAAATTTTGCTTGACCTATTTCATCATTCTAGGCTTGGCCTCGTACTACAAGGCCAAGGATAGAGATCTCCAGCATCATCCTGACATCCTCAGCGATTACTTCTTCCATCATACGCGTACCTACACTCTCACTGCTATTCACGCTATCTTGTCCTCTCTTGGGATTATCCTTCTCACAGCTTCCCTCCTTTCCATGCTTTTTTCCTGCATGCAATTGAGAAACTTGCAAATTGCAATAAAGATCTTTCTCTGTCTATCTATCTAAAAATGTTCTTCCTTTACCTCCATGCATGGCCTGTAATGTCCTCGTGAATGTCGAACACAGTATCACTGCCCTCGCATTATCATAGAGTTTCTTACCTGCTACAGATCATATCTCACAAGCTCGGTTTCGGTCCCTTGACAGTCCAGGTCACGCAAGCTTGACCAAACAACGGAAATAAAAGATGTCTTGTTGAGAGCTTAGGAAATTGTAAAGCTCCAGCTTATGAGTGGGCGAGGATCAAAAGGGGAGGGCTCCATTCCCTATCCACTACATAAATAAACGTCCATAAAACATCCACATTCTTGACGATTCGAGTACGCTAACTTACAGTTCGATTCGATAGGAGCTCTACAAAGTTGAATTTCTGGCAAAACGTTTGGCCTCCCGGGTGAAAGCATCAAAGCCGTTACGTCGGTAAAAATAACAATAACAACAAAAAGCACAGCCAATGGTATAGGCATTAGACGCAGGTTATCGTCGGACTTTCTTACCTATCACTCTGGTTCTTCTTGTTATCATAATGTCTTTCTCGTCGGCTTTGGGTCATGCTGACGGATTCCTTGCTGTGTCATGCCACATCACGTCAGACTTTATTCAAACTCTTATCGGGGGCCGCCAACTGGAGCCTTTTTCTTGCACGCCGTGCAGGCCTTAAACAACGCAGGACGGCGGAAAAACAACAAGATCCCTCTTTTTTTTCATCTCCTATCCTATAACCTCGCAATTAATATACATGACACCTTCAACTGTAACTGTGGAACAATCCATCATGTATGCACTCATTATGTATTATTGCCGAATGGCAGTCTTATTAAATTTAAAGCGCAGAGTTTAGGTTTAGAGACGGCGGTCCTTCTCAGCAGAAAATGATATGTAGTAGGGCCTAGGCAATGAGGCAACATCCATCAAAAGGCAATTAGCACAGCTGATCTGCAACTTAGGGATGCTGCCATGCTTGAAAAACTCACAATTGTCACACAGCTCAAGAACTGGACTATAAGTGATGTTTGTCTCTCATCCATAGGTGACAGGACTCATGCTCCGCTAATGCTGGCAAGAATGACAGATCGCCGATGGTTTTTCCAGACTTAAGCACCGTCATGGAGGCTTTCTGGAATGCCTGACCATGTACTCGCCGCACTTCCAATCCGGCCCTACGAAGATCGCTGGTCCCATCTTTACCGTTAAATTTGCGCCTAAAAACGACGCTGTTGCGCCCAAAATATCGGGACATTATGTATGCGGAGTGCATTCAAGCCTTGGGGAAAACTTGCCGACGGATTCTTACAGATTGACCAAATCCCGAAAGATGCCATCCTTTTCATCTCTCAGCCAATCCCCCATTCTTTGGCAGTCTCATGGCCCTGAGAGCACATAAGTTACAGGAATTTATTAATGGCCACCCGCTGAGAAATAGGCCAACTCTCCACTTGTCATAAACTGCATCCACACACTGTTTTCTTGATTCCAATACCAGTCAGAATCCGGTTACACATGGTGGAATGTCGCAAGTGCGAAGTTTCTATCGGTAAGGCTTGGATGATAGGCGACCCCAAGAATTTGTCCGGTGACATTATCGTAGATGGCTCGAGCCGGGCCGGGATGTGGTCTTGGGTACAGGTACAAGCTGTGCCCACTTATGGGTAGCTCCATGAGGGAGTCTGACGGTGGGAAAAGATGCTGATCATTATGGTATGGACGGGGATACCAATTTTTACCCATTAAGATGGGTGGATGCTGCCAAGCGACACGGACTTGTTCAGTCACAACTGCCGCTGGTATGTTATAGAGTGGGTTCAACTCATTGACACCTTCACATCCCCTAATAGAGAACTAAAAGAAAAGGTGATCATTAGATAATACACTCACGTAGTCCTCTGTACGAAACAGGGCCATCTAAAGTATTATAGGTCAGGGCTTCCGAAAAGCAAGAGCAGCAAGAAGACATGAAGGGTCCTTTGGCACTTACGTTGGGTTTTCGCACTGCTTCAAGTTCTGGTAGGAGAGGTGGTGCTGATAAACAGAAAAGAAGCGGGTATACCAAAACTGCACGGAACTAAAACAAGCTAAAACGGTTAAAGTTTGGTTCATTATCGTAGCATTCTCTTCTTCAACGCAACAAGTTATTACACAGGCCAGGTTCTTCATAGCCTTCAAACCCATGCTTGGACGAGAACGACGCGTTTCAACACAGGCTGTATGTAAGAGAGCAACTGTCACAGGCATGAAATCAACGACCCATTTGTGATTGGAAAAACAGAATATGTCTGGCCATGTCATTATAAATTTTTTTCCCACCGGAGATGCATACATGGAATTCCCCCTCGGGGCTTAATGAGCCGACATTCTTGAATGGATTACCTGAGGTGGTGACACATCCCACACCTGACGACAGAGCTTGCCAGAAGACACCCATATCGTGTTTGATGGTACTGGCATCGTGAAGTTGAGGATAACATCACCTTTTCGATTCATCGGCGCACATGGGCGCATCCGTCCTCATTGATCTGCTTCCACAGACCCTTAACAGGTTTCATTAATCATTAGCTCGTCAACTCCCGAACCTTCCCTCCCTAGGCGAAGGTTAAGATTTGCTAGGATGGAAGTTGTTCGATATGGTACCTGTGGATGAAGATCCTGATCAACTCCGTTCTTTCTTCTGATTTCTGCGGGAGTTGCATCCCTCCTGTAACGCGGACCGCGTTATGATGGTTCACAAGGGTCTTATAACATCAGATGACCAAGGTAGGTCTGGTAACAAAGATGCATTGAAGCCTGTTTTCCATCTTCTGACTGAGCTACTGTACAGTGGAGGCGTCATCACTCTCTATGACCTGTATAGCCCTCATTCAGACGTCCTTCCATAGCGTCTCCGTCTTCGGTGTCAGGCTTCCAACTTTGGAGGGGGTTAGGTCTCCGCCCTCGAAGACCTTTGGCCGGCACTTGATTATCGCTGTCCTCGATCAAAAACCTCGGGGCCTTGGACCATTCTTAGAGTAACAATTCCCAGTGCTCGGGCCATTCGTTCAGGCATCCTGGGCAGCGTCTCCTCGGCCATTACTCCAAATATCGAACGAGGACTCTTATCCGTGCTCGACTGGTCGAAATCTGGAATCGCTCCTGCGTATGGCTTGCCTTTGCCATCTACCAAAATCCGGGATACAATCCTTTCCAAGGCTTGGACGAGCCAATGAACCTTGCCCTCATGTGCTTTTGATCGGCATAAATCGCTGTCTGGTTTCACGCGCCATTCTCATCGAGAATGGCTATGACTTTGACATCATTCCCGGTATCTCTTCCGGATTCCTTGACACCATTTTATTAGGCCGCGTGGCCCCATCATCTACGTCGCTGTAGACTCGCCATGCCTTGCCGATATCGATAGGTATCACTTTTCGATACTGGTAACTGCACCTTCCGTAGAGACGGCATCATCGTTCGGTTCGGCGGGTTCGTCGAGTCTCGAGTCTCGAGTCTCGACTGACTCGACTCGCTCCTTGGCGATAGGGGTTCTCGTACAACAGTACTCTTAGGCCCTTGGCCTCCTAGCTCAAATCTCAACCCCTGATCAAGTGTTTCCGTCGGGGCCTGAGGTCTTTACGGGAATGAAGTCACTGTATCACTTAACTTATAATTACATATCCTCAATCTTATTTTGGATTTCCAAGTCCCCATCCTTCATGATTCATCCACTCAACATCCTCGCTTGGTACATATATATAAGCCTGTATATATATACTTTGAACTCAAGGCATCTCCACTTTGCAATAGTATATATTGAACTGATAAGCTGCTTTTCTTACTACATTAAGATTTTAAAGTGTGATATTTTCACTCAACATCCTCACTTGGTACATATATAATATATCAATTATATAATATATATATACTTTGAACTCAAGGCATCTCCACTTATGTTGACAATGTGGCACGTCGAATTAATGACCTTCAAGAAACATATCAGGCTCAAGAAATTACAGATGCAATATATATTGAACTGATAAGCTGCTTTTCTTACTACACTAAGATTTG
>NPHW01002718.1:0-28041 GCA_002240705.1 Elaphomyces granulatus
ACCCCCTTTAGCCACAGGTAGGGTCTGAGTCCAGCTTGCCGGAGTTTTTCTAACCAGTCAGAGCTTATGAGATCAGGTTCACGATGAGACTGGTTAGAAAAACTCCAGCAAGCTGGACTCAGACCCTACCTGTGGCTAGAGGGGCTCATCTTAGTACTAACCGCATATATATTAAAGACTTCCCTTGTTGATTGGAAGCCGTCTGTCTGCTTTTTGCAAACTGCATCCCCCAGGCTCCAATAAAACCTGCGTCGCCCGGCGTGTTCCCATCTTATAAATCTTCCTGTTTTTGGTACGAGTATGATACTATGATACTAGTACTAGTATACCTTATGGCGCAGATGTATGATTAGGTTGCATAGATTCAAACTCAATCAAATGGATGAGTCGAGTATTTGTTTGGGAAATTGATACAAATTGACACCAATGGATACTTTGTAGGTATTATTAACAATGCTGACGATATTTATTATTTAATAGGCAGCCGGCTTCAATGTTCCCGCTGGATATTTATTTCCATAATAATAGGTTATTATACTTGTCCATACCTAGGTACTTAGCATCCAGTCGAATCCAACGAATTCAAGGGCAGATTAAGACACAGCTCCAGTCTCATCCTCATCAAACAAACTCTCCTTGATTGATCACGACAACACTCTCACTCACACGTAACACTGGAAGCCCTCGAAAGCATCAACAACGCAATTATCATGCCATATAACCCTAGGAACGATGAGCGATTGAATCTATAATATCCCTCTTCGAATTCCACATGGACTTTAAGAAAAAAAAAAAAAAATACAACTCACCAAGAGTCTCACAAAATATTTGGATCACCATCATCCCCACAAATAATCTAGGCTGCTGGCTCATGCCCCTTACTCCGCTATCGCCGGTGATCCCGATCGCAAAGCCAGCGCTCAGAGAGGCAATGCCAACAGTCAGTCCGGCACCGAGATCGATAAATGCCTTGAAGAGATGCGTCTCAGGGGTCATGGTATTGGCGATCATGACTGAAACTACGACACCATATATGGCAAGAACGGCTGCCATGACTATGGGTGTGCTATCTGTATATTGTAGAAGGGTGTGCGTCAGCGTTGGTTGCTTTTTACCCTTTTTCTTTTTCTTTCTCTCTCCCTATCTATTTCTTTTTCTCACTGCGTTTATCTAACTGAGTAGAGGAAAATCGATCAGAGTTGTAGACGAACTTGTAATAATCAAGTCAGGACGCAGCACACCTGTTGCGATGACCCCGACGCCGGCTTTTGCGGTGCCGTAGGAGGCACCCATGCAGCTGAAGATGATTGCGCAGGCACATCCTATAGCGCTGAAAAAAGGCTGGTGAAGTTAGTAGCTATAATAAGTTATAGAATCATACACACTTACTGCGTAGACAGGACTAGGAAACCCCCAAGAAGGATCAAAATTCAGTTATTATTCTTCCCAAAGAATGCGTTGGTTACCGCGGATGTATGTCATATGATATGGGTCAGGAAATATATACATACCAGATATCAGAAGGATACATGCTTGTTTTTGCCTGAGATCCCTCACAGTTTAATAAAGGCTCCTCACTACCTTATCATATGTATCCGAGTCACAAATGCAGTAAGGTAGGTATACCTAGGTATATCAATGAAAACCGATTGAGATATGATAGGAAATTTCATCCACCATCATTATTATTAACGCTGGCAGCCTGAAGAACCCTTAAAATCAATCTCCTCGTATTAATTATGTGTTTACCTAGCTTATTATATAAATAAAGCTCGATATGTAAAACTTATAACTATTATGTAGTTGCCTGGCGAGGACAAGAAAAAGCCCACTTTTAAGCATATATATTATATAGTTAGCTGAAAAACGCCAAGCTGCCCACTTTCTATGATACATGTAAGATTCGCAATCGTTCCAAATATATTATCATAAGTACAGCTCAGAGCTGCAAGCCTCAAAGGCTTTTTCAAAACTAGTGTATTATTCCAGCTTGTTTTGTGAGCACATACTTTTACTACACATGTGTATGTTCACGTATGTAACTGTTATTATCCATGGCTGTATGCAGAGCTTTTGATAATGTTACAGTTACAGTATTATTAAGCGAGCGTAGTTAAATCAACTAGGTGCTTCAGTCTATGATAGGCTTGATTGCAAAGCGTTAACGAAAAATCCTTGTGTGGGAGGCTTGGGACAAGAATGCTATAATTGGGATTTAAATTTAATGACAAATGGGTAATAACATCTTCTTTTATTCTATGCATAGCCTATGATCATTGGAACCTTTTGATTCTCTCTCCTTCTTTCCCCTTTCTTTTTTAACGCGGGGGGGGGGATTTTTTCTTTCTTTCTTTTTTTTTCCCTAGGTAGATGCCTGAGAGTGACAAGAGGTCAAAAACGCCACCAGCGGCTTCTTGATTAATGAATACTCGTAGCACTAACAGAGGTTCCAAAAAAAAAAGAAAAAAAAAAAAGTTGCAGCCGGCAGAATCGTCTTTGCAACAAGGCCCAACTGCATCGCCTCTAGGATCGATGCTGTTGAGACCCTTGAGACAGGCTTAGCATGCTCCGCATACCTATATCAAGTATTCTCTTAACAGGTGTTTAATTGTTATATTCATGTATGGCATCGCAAGCCCTTGGCCATATCTGAAGATACGTTTACACGATATTACCGTTTATTTTCGTTAACTCCACGAGACGGCAAAGAGAATATGACACAAGCGCCGCACGGAAGTGGAGCAGAGGGTTAGAAAGGGAGAAGGGGAAGAAGAAGAAATAAGAAATAAGCAAAGGGAATGAAGCAAAAGGAAAATAAGATAAACGGAAGAGGGAAAGACATGAGGCACAAGGTAAACCCACAAATGTACAAAATCCTACGCCAAATAGTCAAAATTTGACATGGCGGGATCCAATAAGTGCCCATCCAATCCGAATCCGTATGCCCCTACCATGTCATAAATCAGATCCATTGGAATCTGTGTCATCGTATTACCGGGGTCACTCGTGACTCCTCGCTGTGTTAGTTCATGCTCTCCATCAGACCAGTCCTCCCACGCGTCGAACCGTTCGAGCATTTTACTTAAGCCGCGAGCGATGTGTCGGGTGAGATGGCGTTCGCCAGCGTTGGCACAGTGCAATAGCTCGATAACACGTTCGATGGTGTTGCGGATTTGGCGCCCATCAATGCTTAAATACGCTGAGTTCCAGCTCACAGCTACCTTTAGCAGGAATACTGCAGAGAAGGTGACCATGGTGTGGGTGAAGATGGGGACACCCACGATGGCATCGCGCACATCGCGTTCATCAAGGACCATATTAAGACAAGCCATAGCCGATGAAATGGCAGTGTTGGCGCATTCTTTACGATCCATAGAAAGGACCGGATTATCAATTGGGGAAAGGGCGCGGAGGGCAAGTGAGTTAAGCTGAAATTTGGCAAAGTGGTAGTGCAGAACTACCCCCTTGGAGGGATATGTGCGAACGTAAGGACTGTCCGCTGAAGGTCCAAAAAAAGGATAAAAAAGAGAAATAGTCTATCAGTCAAACAGGGTCCACAGATCTTCATGAAATTATCGGCTGAAGACGTACCTGATCGCGGCTGCCAAAGCAGTCGCCACTGATCAATTGCCACGTTGAAAACTCTCAACTGGCGGAAATCTTCTTCAGTCAGCGCTTGCTCCACATCTGACCCAAATGTGCGATAGGCCTCAGTCAGAATCACGAATAGAGCGACCTGCGCCATGAGACGGATATCCCCTGGGACGACAGAGGGTGATCGCAGAAATGTCTCGTAATTTTTCACTGACATATCATCGTGGATAACTGGAGGTCGCCCATATGCAATGCTAAAATGGTGGTCGCACACGTAGAGAAGGTACCACAGCTGAGCACGCTCATACTGATCAGCCTGTCCCCGTACCAGTTTCTGGAGGCTCAGGTGCAATCCCATCTCCGTTGCTATGCGAACGGCATGCCCGGAAAGCTTCCAACTTAGATCGGATAGCCAAAATGCTCCAATGCACAGGGCTCTAACATCATCTAACGTGTGGGATCGAGTGAGAGACATATTGCATACCAGCGAGACATACTCGCTGTAACATTTATTCAAAGTATCGGTTCGGTTAGGGATATGAAGCGCGGCGACCGTCAAAACCGCCGCAGAGAGGAGTGACGAGGAGCGCCTGACTGATGTGAGGTCCTTATGCGGCAGGACGATCCCCCCCCAAAGTAGCTGGTTCATTGTCCGGCTGAAATATGCAAAGAGCTCGTCTGCTTCCTCTCCGGAGATGCAGCCCCTACTTACAAAGTCTTCTTCCAGCAGCGTCAGCCGGGGCTTCTCTCCAGTATCATTTCGTAAGTTACGCAATTTTGTCACCTCGTAAAGGCTGCGCATAGGCGCCGGAACCAGCTCCGGATCCTCCAGGTTCGGCTCCTGGGAATTCTCTCGAGTCATTGCCATCGCTGCGGCGGGTTCCGCACTCCCTGCATGCGTCTCGCCAAGAGACCGTAGGTGCGATTGAGACGCTACCGGACTCGGCCCATTGCTGTCCGAAGCGAATGTGGACAGCTCGGGAAAGCCATTATGGCGAAGCAATTGCGAGACTGCTGCCTGAAGTTGTTGTAACGTGGCCGCTGCTTGGGTTTTCCATCTAACCAGAAATTCAGCTTGTCAATTAAAACTTGCGAGCCACCACTGTCAACACTGGCCGGAGGGTAGGGCTGGTACTTACGCCTGATCATCGTCAACGAATTTCTGGGAAAAGTCGTTGACGACGCACTTGATCCCACTGCGGATGCATTTGGTACAATTGGATTCCCCAGGCCTCACCTCGCATTTGATCTTGTGCCTCTTGCACTCTGCGCCTGGATTCCGTCAGTCCGAGCAGTGTCCGTATATCCCGCTCTCTCCGTTTTAGTACTCACAGGCGCGCGCTTTGGAGATTTTTGGAGCGGGTGTTCGGGCATCCAGGGTGACATGATCGTCATCTTTTCTCTGTCTGTCTAGACCGGCTTCTAACGCCGAATGCTTCGCGGGAGTCGTGGCCATGGACGCGCCTCTGGAGCATCCGGAAAACTTGCGCTAATGAGAAGCCGTCCTGGCTTTTTTGTCTGGCCTGCAACGGCCAGGCGGGCCTAGTCCAACGAGACTCGCCAGCTGGGATCAAGCAAGATGTGGGAAAGCAACTTTTCTAATTTGGTTCATGTTTAGTTCATGCTTTTAGAAATTATTAGATCAAAATGTATCATATGTTAATTAATAATTCTGACCTCCCAAGGTCTCTTTAGCAAATCCACGCATCCCCGCTTTTCTCTAATGCGTTCTTGGCGTGGAGAAGCAATCGGAAGCGTTCTGTTGACGCTAGTCTTAATAGGGAGCGACCGGCGGTAACATTGAGGCTAACGCCAACCCGTTCGGGGTTAACTCGGTTTTGGTTAGCGCAGGGATTTACTTGCCACCAAAACAAAAGCAAATCTGTGACACCAACTGAGGTAACAGATTGGGCAGAATTGAATCAGGTTAGTAACTAAAAGTTAGTAAGCTAAACTGAACCCAAAAGGGTTTAAATTGCAGGCCCAATGCAGGCTAAGGTGTGGGTCCAAATATTTTTTACCGCTTTCCTACATAGTAGGTTGAACGGACTAGTTAAATACGGTATTTGCCAGTAAAATACCCATCGCTCTAGCCTCGGCTATTATATGCTAAAGTTGCCTCAGGTACCCAGACGCTAAACGCGGGTCGTAGCATCACGCGTTGCTTGTGCTTCAGGTTTCTCAATCCACCCTCTTAAAATCCGGAGTCGGACGAAGACCATGGCGGAAACATGTGCGAACCCTCTGCTACTAGGGTGGATTAAAGAATGGCTAGACCAAGCTCGAGAGCTGAATTCTAAAGGCGTGACGGTGTATGTGTTTAAATGCTGTCTCCTACGGACCGAAACTGACCGACTTGAAGCTACAAGAGAGCGTACGATTCAATGAAAGTGTGCCCGTTAACCTTTAATCACCCAATCGAGGCTCTGCGGTTAAATGGGATTGGCCCAAAGTTATGCGATCGTCTCACAGAGAAATTGAAAGCGTACTGTGAGGAGAATGGTCTTCCCATGCCCGAGACATCATGCAAGTGTATATTTCAGTCCTTAATTCCCGAACGCAGTTGCTGATGTGTGTTAGCCAAGAAGAGACCATCTGGCGAAAACTTACCAGACGCTGCGCCTCCCAAGAAGCCTCGGAAATCCAAACAATACGTCCCGGCATTGCGATCCGGCGCATATGCGCTACTTTTGGGGCTGGCAACTCAACGAGAGGATTCATCAATTGGTCTATCCAAAGCACAATTGATCGAAGTGGCACAACCACATTGTGATGCCTCATTTACTACTCCAGTTGACACTACGAAATTCTACACTGCCTGGAGCTCGATGAAGACGCTCATTCAGAAGGACCTTGTTTATGAGCATGGACGTCCTCTCAGGAGGTATACCCTAACCGAGGAGGGATGGACAGTTGCCAAAACAATTCAGAATACTGCTACAAGCTCCTCACGTACGACAAATAAACCAGTAAGTACTATACGGCTTCTCATCTCTCTGTCTTCCCGGGCCCCCCGTCTCTCTCTTTACTTTTATTATTATTATTATTATATATTAAAAAGGAGAGACAGATGGCCACCCTAACTTAAAGTAGGTTACAACTGTAACATCTGGTTTCCTTAACACGAAGCCTAGTGCTAGTACTATCCATTCCGAAACGAGTTTTCTTTTGGACCCTCTGGACTTAGAAGATAACGCCCAGTTTAAGTCGCATCGGCCACTGGCAACAAAGTCTTCACTGGGGAGGGATGAGACTTCTTTGGATAGGTTTTTAGCAGCAAACAAGATATCTCAAGGTCCCAACGCAGCATCCATAAGTAGAGCGACAGGGCAGCAAGAACAAAGACCCATGCCTTTTGAACAGCGGGATCTGGATCGAGAAACACCGCCTGGAGATTTCGCAAGCAAGCTAATCGCACTTCCTCCGGGAAGTTTCAAGGTGCAACTAATCTTGGACTCCCGTGAGATCCGTGCATCTACAGACAGAGACTATATTGCAAATGAACTTATTAAAAAGGGTATTACGCCCCAAGTCCGAGCTCTTGAAGTTGGTGACGCCTTATGGGTAGCAAGATTCAACAATAGTAACTTCTTAGCCACGTACCAAGAAGAGGGTGAAGAGGTGTTGCTGGACTGGATTGTGGAACGAAAACGTCTTGACGACTTGATTGGTTCCATCAAGGACGGCCGATTTCTGGAGCAAAAGTTCAGACTCCAACGATCCGGCATCAAGAATGTCATCTATCTTGTTGAGGACTTCTCAGTCACCTACGATTCAAACGCCACAGCATTGAAATTCAATGAAATCATCACATCAGCCATTGCATCCACACAAGTTGTCAGTGGCTACTTCGTGAAGAAAACGAGAAACCTTGATGATACCATACGATACCTAGCCCGAATGACATTCCTCCTTCAGAAGATGTACGAGCCATCGGGAAAGGCCCCAACCAGCCCGGTCGCTCTCATTCCAAGCTCGCAAGTCTTTTCACAATCTTACTTGACCAAGCTGAAAGCCTCCCGCAACGAGGACCCTTCTACCACCTATGCCGTTACATACCCCACATTTGCTGCTCTCACTTCGAAATCAGACGTTCTGACGCTCCGTGATATTTTTTTAAAGATGCTCATGCGCACACGGGGTATCAGCGGTGAGAAAGCACTGGAGATTCAGCGGCGGTGGAACACGCCTCGAAAATTTATCGAGGCATTCGAGGCATTTGATGGACAAGATCCAAAAGAGAAGGAGAAGATGGTGTCCGATCAAATGAAATCACTTGTTGGGAGGAAGAAAGTCGCGCACGCACTGAGCAAGAAACTGGCAGAAATCTGGGGTGAAGCGGGATAATTGATAATTTACTGTCCTTTCTGGATTCGGAGGAGCTTTCTTTTACTTAATAATATGCCTAGTGCCGTCTGATGTATTTGAGAGAGCACCTTCGATATATACATGTATTTCTCAGCGTTCTTTGAAGAAGGCTCCTCAAAAGCATGGTTCATAAATCGGACCTGCGATCTATTTATATGCTGAATGGGAGTAATAAATCTTATATCATAATTGGATTTATATCCGATGATATTTTTTTCACCGAAGGGTTGAACTAGGTATTATATAGACTGATTCATTGAAGTTGTGTATGTATTATTAACTATGAAATATATGAATAATACATCATACATATATTTACAAATTCGGTTCTTACTACATATTATTTTGTTATAGATTCATTTTCGACATCTTCCATCGTTTTTTCCCCTTTGAAAACTGGCGCGAATATTCATAAATTCATTCCATTAACAGCTTGATTCTAGGTAATCTGGTTGAGCTATTTTCCCGACAAACCATAAATCTATCATTGGCATGAGGGTATTCGCCTATTGAATGGGCATCAAGATACACTCCCTCTCGATGAAATAAAGACAGAAGAATGCTAGTATGTATCAATAAATGTAAAATTGCTGAAAGGGACGCTAGAATTAAGGAAGAATAATTGGTGAACAGGGGATTGGTCATGTTGAAGAGGAAGGAGAGAATAGAGAACAGCTTTTTTTAGAGATCAATGGCTCATTGTCATTGATCTGTCCCATTATCAGTCGAGAAAAATGAGAAAAGACGCCGAATATGTCTAACCTCTAAACGAAGGGCTAGGCTGCTGAGGACCACGGAGACGCTGCTGAGAGCCATTGCGAGGGCAGCCCACACAGGGCTAAGTCTCCAGTGTGTAGGGACTGCCCTCATATCACCTCCCACCATCTGATCGGCGTGTCCTGTGACAATCGGATACAACACGCCGGCAGCAATCGGCACCAGGCAAAGATTATACACTGCTGCCCAGCAGAAGTTCATTTTGACACGGGTGAAAACCCGACGGCTGATAGCAATAAGTTCTAAGATGGTGTTCAGATCCGAGTTGAGTAGGATGAAGCTTGCGGAGTTGATTGCTATATCAGAGCCCGACGCCATGGCGACACTAACATCAGCCGCTGCTAGAGCCGGCGAGTCGTTTGTACCATCGCCCACAAACGCGACAATCGGTCGCTTAGCCCCTTTCTCTTTCGTCCTTCCGTCAAACAACGCACCCTCTTGGATCTTTTTCACGAAAGAGGCCTTCTGATGTGGTAGGGCGTTCGCTATAACATTCGAGAAGGGGATACCTAAAGTCGCGGCAACCGCATGAGCCGTGGTTTTGTTATCGCCGGTAAACATGAACACGTCCATGTGAGTTTTCTGAAGTCTGGAGATCACTTCTACTGATTCTCGACGGACTGGGTCAGAAATTGCAAAAGTCATGATCGGAGTGAAATATGGCATTTCATGGTTGTCGCCAGTGAGCTTTCGGAGGGAAAGAATCGCAGTTGAGTGACCGGACGACTGGTATTTTGCGAGTAGATTTTCCAGGAAGTAGGCATCCGACTCGGGAGCAATAAGAGAGTGCAGGAGGCGCTCGTTCCCGAGGGCAGCTTCATATTTTACCTGAACTTCCTTTTGGTCGAGATCGGGGCTCCTAATGAAAAGAGTGAAGGTCCCTTTCATCCCCTGGCCGATTATTTCACTAGTATCTGATGACGTTACGTAGGCGGATGATCTGTCGCGGCAAAACTCCGAAATCGCTCTCGCAATAGGATGATTGCTACACTGTTCAAGTTCATAAGCTAGTGCCCACGCGACTTGCTCCTGTTCCGAATCCTTGACAAGGAATTCGTGGCTGGAAACCTTCAATCCGCAACCTTCTGTTAAGGTGCCTGTTTTGTCAAAGACGATAACATCAAGACGGCTTGCTTCTTGAAATGCCTCGCCACCACCCCTCACCAAAATGCCTTTTTTGGCAGCCAATCCCCCGCCCACAAAGAGTGCAGTTGGGGCTGCGAGAGCCAAACCGCACGGACAGGCTACCACGAATACCGCAATTGCGAATTGCAGACTCCAATAGGCCCAGCCTCCAAGAGGGTTGTCAAGATAGCTAACCGGCAGGATACCTGATTGTCCCAGTGCGAACCACAAAGTGAAGGTGGTAATTGCGATAAGCGTAATAACAGGTACGAAGTAGGCAGTCAGAATGTCAGCAACTCTCTCCAATGGAGCACGTTTGTTCAGGCCTTCTCGCACGACACCAATGATTTTATCCAGTAGCGAGGTGCCACCAAGCTCTGATATTTTAATGGACACAGGTTGGCCAACGTTGACGGAGCCAATATAGACCTTATCCGCATAGGATTTTGTCACAGGCCGTGACTCTCCAGTCAACGAACTCTCATCGAACCGGTATAAAGCATGACCTGTGATGATACCATCGGCCGGGGGCGAGGCGCCATGAGGTACGTTAACCGTGTCACCGGCTTCCAAAAGATCAGTGCTGATACGGTCAATTTTTCCACTGCCCTCGGAGACCCCCCTGTCAGGTCGAGGCTGTACATCCGTCCCCGTGAGGAGTAGAGCCTCCCCTGGCCTAAGTTTCCCCAATGCCGTGACAGCATCCCCAGCTTTTGCTTTGCTGTATGCTTCAAGGGACCGACCGGCTAGAATAAACAATGTTAGGAACACAACGGAATCGAAATAGGTCGAAACGCGGCTGGCCGATGAAGGGCCTGTCATAGTACCAGCAATTATAATAGCCAGTGAGGAGACATAGGCAACCAGGGTGCCCGCAGAAATGAGCAGGTTCATGCTTCCAAATCGATAAAATCGTCGAAGGATCGGAACCTTACTACCTGGGCGCCATAGAGCGCGAATCTCCTTCATAGCACGAATATGGAAAATGTCAGTCCCGTAAAACATAACAGGCGTCGTCATTATGAAAAGAGCCCATTCGATGCGGGACACAGCACTGGAGCCCATTGGCTGCTCCATGTATTTTCTGATTGTAGTATCTGGCGACAGCAGTGTCATAAAGAGGACGCCAAATAGGAAGGTTGGAATAGCCACAATCAGCACGAAAAAAAAGCGGGACAATAACCGGCGCCTTTCGAGTATTTGTATTGTGCGTGATCGATCCTCGATGCTCGGTGGGTGAAAAACTGTAGCTTTAAAGGCATTATCCGCAGAATCGATTGCACCAATAATGTCCCGGATAGTGAAAGAAGGAGATCTGGGTGTATATGTTACTTTCAAAATTGGATCTCCGAGTGAGGGCTTCTTCTCGATCTTTATGGAGGGATGGGAGATGGCATTTAGGGATGTAAGGACTTTTTCTGGACAGTGATGGCAGAACATCCCTTCCACATGAATCGTAACGGTCCTGATCCGAGTGGGATCGCCAATACCCCATTCTTCTGCAGATAGAGATCGGCATGCAGTCAACGTCCCGTCGTACCCCAGGTCCTTGACCTTGTGAATGATCTTGTCTAGATTTTCTTCTCCTTCGAATTCAACTTTGCCATTATTTGATGAAAGGTCAACCATAACTCGTCTCACAAAAGGTAGTTCTTGGAGGCCTCGGGTGACGATTCCAACACAGGAACTACAAGTCATGCCACCGATTTCAATCTCTGCCATGTAGTCGGTCCGTGATTGCGGCGTGCTGCAATGGTCTTGTAGGCGAACGTGATCAACAAAGGCTTCTAAGCCGACAGCCTGAACCGCCTTGATAATATCATGGATATTGCTCTTAGGCCCCGAGTAGGTTAATACGGCACTCGTTAAGCTTACTGAGACACTCGTTATGCACTCCAGTTGCTTTAGTTGGTTGTGAAGAGAATCGACGCAGGAAGAACTGGTCATTCCTGCGATACTCAGCTGGGCCTGGAAGCTCTGTTGGAGCGGCTGGGACTTGAGATTGATTTCATCGACCGTGGCCTCAAACCCAGTGTCCTCGATTTGCTCAATAATCCTGTCAATGTTTGACTTTGGACCATGGAATGTCAGCGCCGCACTGTTGGTCAACAGACTGACATTCACCGCTTTTATACAATCCAGCTCTTGAATCGCATTTGTCACTGTGTTTACACATGCAGCGCATGTCATCCCGGACACGCTGATGCGCGCATCGAGCTCCTCTAGAATTGCCGTCTGTGCTGATAGACTTGGGTCCGTCGCACAACTCTGAGAAAGCATCAATTTAGAATCCTTCTGGGGTACACTATATAGTGGATACTCTTGCTCTGATTTCATAGTAATAGTGGCCTCCATCCGGGGTAGAGGAACCGAAAGAGATACGCGGGTTTCCTTGTCAGTTGGGGAGCCTCCAGCATCCTGCTGCGGCGTGCGATTATCATCTTTGGATTGATACATCCATTTTCCTTTCTCAAGCTCTTCCATTCTACATGCATCACAATTCTCAATATGCCTAGTTCGCAGACTCCCGACCGGCCGACGGTCGGCACTCATGACGGACGAGTGGGAGGACGGAAGCCACGGCAAGGATCCGATGTTCGTGTTGCATGGGGGCGGGAAAGAGGTACCGAGATCGACGATTATAGACCCCTCTTCGTTATAGGTAGTTGCATGGTAGATCTCAAAGCCAGCGTCCGTAAGAACGGAAGCCAATTCAGAGGTCCCCCCGTCCGATACATGACGAATGCGCACCTCTTGTGTTCCAATGGACACTTGGACATCTCTCACTGAGGCTAAAAACTTGAGTACTTCATTGACACAGGTGACGCAGGATGCACAGTGGATGTTGTTGGCCAACAGGACAGTCGTGAATAATCCTTGATGCTCTTTCTGTTCTTTTTGCTCTTCCTGTTCTTTCTCTGCGGGTTCGAGTGATGCACCACTTGAGCTTGAAGTCATTGTAGCTACGGTTTTCAGTTGAAGGCTACTGTTCTTCAACTCTCACGTCCGAACTTGCTAGATAGAGATGACTATTAAAACGCTGCTGGTTCAGTGTCGACCGGAGACCGTAAACAGACAGATGATGAGGTATCTATCGACCTTATGGAATTTGAGGGTTCTCAGAGAATATATACTCCTTTTGATTGGGAGAGCTCAAAAATTTTGATAATAGAGACTGTGGAGGATCCCGAGGAAGCTGGAAATTGAGGAAGCCGTGACCAAGAATCACAATCGTGCTGCAACAGAATGGCATTCAGGGCCAGGAAATTTGAGTAGCGACACTGGGCCATGGGTCAGAAAAGAAAGGGACCTTCCATGGTTAATACCTGTCAATGTCCTAGAACGGCAACCACAGGACCCATGCGACATTTTCGCGTTATTTGGTGATGCAGGGTCAATTTGACATTCATTATTCATTCTAACGATAGACCGCTCAAATAGCACAAATGGCTGTTGGTCTAAGGACATAGGACGCATCAAGGGAAAGTAAAAGCAAGGCATCACGAATGAGAGACGAGAGAAGATGGATCGAACGGCCCTTGAGCTATGACCAAGTCATAGATTATTGCATCATTTCTTCCAGGTCTGCATAGTCTAGCCACTGAGGAAATGTCCCGTAAGATCATTTGTATTGTGTGACTCTTTAACAGATTGCAGAGTGGCGTTACGCACAAATCTCGCACTGACGGAAGTGGAGTAATTACGGTGACTCGGTGCCTGATAGGTAGAAACCAAAGAAAAGGAGCATGCGACACTTCGGCGTTACTTTGGCACACGGCTTTTTTGTCCCCCTGACAGCAGTTGCAGTTGGAGTTGGAGATCAAGGTATAAGTTAATAATGCGATCCTTTGATGCAGCGCCGTATATACGCCCTCTATAATTGATAGTAGTAGTATGAAGAAAATGAATATCTTCCGTCCAACTGGAGTACGAGTTAATATCAAGACTAGTCTGCATTAGTAGTAGGTACCTAAGTATTGGAGGGGTGGGTGGGGTCCAGAACCAGACCAATAAATGGGTACCGGTGTTTGGACTAGGATTGTACTTATGTAGTTACCTACATGTGATTCATCACTAATTTATTATTAGTTAGTCTACATATCATATCTTTGATACCGATATTGAGAGCCGACAGTTCCCGGATCCGAAGCTTAACACAGAACCGATTTTATTTTCTCCGCATTCGTATACGTAGTATGATATCCGACTACCTAGGTACACAAGGATCATCGCAATTGGAAACCAAGTAAATAATGAGGAATTAACTTACAGGACTGAAGCTGTCTTCTTTCGGGTTATGAAAATGTAACTAGGGTTTCGGACCTGGAGCGATATAAAATGGAAAAAGACATGCATGTTCTCCACCGAGGCTCGAACGTGGGTCAGAAGTCCGGATCTTGGTCTTAAAAGTCATGTGACCAATGACCCATCCCCACTGGGCCATGGGCTCTTTCCAAAAGCTTATGTATCAATACATACACGGCAACCTTTCAGATCTGAACACGAAGCTTTTATGGAGTACGCTAAAGTCAACAAGCTAGAGAAATCTCGATCATGTCTGCATCCAAGCCAACGCTGCTCCCTCCTCTAGTATCGCCCAAGAATGTCCCCCGAGCGCCGCAAGTGGGACGGCTCGCGAGGCTCGCGAGCCTCAAAAATCCTCATCCTATGCCCATCAGACGTCCTCAGGGATCAGGGC
The DNA here is from genome assembly GCA_002240705.1 of Elaphomyces granulatus. Classification (NCBI taxonomy): domain Eukaryota; kingdom Fungi; phylum Ascomycota; class Eurotiomycetes; order Eurotiales; family Elaphomycetaceae; genus Elaphomyces; species Elaphomyces granulatus. Next base: position 14,564 of record NPHW01002718.1, read on the forward strand.
GACCGCAAGTCACAGAGACGGCCACACCCCCAAAGACACAGTCTTGTCCCAATCCCGGCTGTCCCGCTCCCCATATTGTAGAGGATGACGGCCAAAAGGTATGCTCCGGTTGTGGTACAGTCATCAGTGAGGCCAATATTGTCTCGGAAGTGACCTTCGGGGAATCGGCTTCCGGCGCTGCCATCGTCCAGGGCACCTTTGTGGGAGCAGACCAAAGCCATAGCCGGAGCTCTGGGCCAGGTTTGCAGCGTGGAGACATGGGGAGTCGAGAGATCACCGAACAGAATGGCAACCGATATATCCAGCAACTGTCGCGAACATTGAACATCCCGGAAAGTGCCACAAAAGCTGCAGGCCAAGTCTTCAAGCTGGCAGTGGGGCTGAATTTTATTCAGGGTCGTCGGACTAGAACCGTGGCTGCGGTCTGTCTCTACGTTGCTTGTCGACGGCAGGATAGAAACACGGTCATGCTCATCGATTTTGCGGATATCTTGATGATCAATGTGTTTAAGCTTGGCCGTGCCTACAAAGTTCTCTTAGATGAGCTACGCCTGGGAGGTGACGTCTTTCTGATGAATCCGATTGATCCAGAGAGTCTCATTTACCGATTTGCCAAGCAGCTGGAATTTGGGTCTGCCACCATGCAAGTGGCGAACGAAGCCGTCCGGATTGTACAACGGATGAATCGGGACTGGATGACGACAGGTAGGCGTCCAGCCGGCATCTGTGGTGCTGCTCTGATCCTGGCCGCACGAATGAACAACTTCCGTCGCACCGTGCGCGAGGTGGTCTACGTCGTCAAAGTCACAGAGATCACGATTAATCAACGCCTTGATGAGTTTGGTTCCACTGAGAGTGGTGACCTTACAGTCGATCAGTTCAGGTCTGTGCAGTTGGAGAATGCACACGACCCGCCTTCTTTCACTCAGGCGCGAGAGGGCAAAAAACCCAGAAGAGGCCGCAAAAGGAAAGTTGCTGAGACCGCCGCCGAGATAGAAGGGGATCTCTCTGACGAACCCCCTTCGAGTCCATCTCTCCAGCCCAAACGGAAGAAACGAACAGATTCTGATGACTTCGCCATCCCCGATCTGCCCACAGATCCAGCTTTGACAGTGCTATCAACTCCAGTCGCCCTTGGACATGTTCAGGATGAAGCCATAGAGCAGGTTACCCCGGAGCCTAGCATGGAAAACACAGTCAACTCGAAACAGAGTAAGGTGAAAGGGACTATGAAGCGACTTAATACCTCGACCCCCACTCCTTCGTCAGAAGAAGCGCTGGAGAATGAGATGAATGTGCTATTATCCAAAGGCTCAAGTTTGATTGAGAGTGCGATGGGTCCTGTTCAATTGCCTCTACCCAAAAAGCTGGTCTCCAACAGCATGGAGATCGATGCGACAGAGTTTGACTCGGATCCTGAAGTAACAAATTGTCTTCTGTTAGCAGCGGAGGTGGATATCAAAGAGCGCATTTGGGTCCACGAAAACAGAGACTACTTACGGATGCAGCAAGCAAAAGCGCTAAAGTTAGCCTTGTCGGAGGCAACAGCCTCACCCAGGCCAGGCACAAAACCACGCAAGCGCCATAAAAGCCGCTTGGGCGATGTTACGTACCTTGAAGGTGAGGAAGGAGAGAATGGGAGAAGCACACGGGCGTCAACTCCCGCAGAGGCTACGCGCCGGATGTTAGAAAAACGGGGATTCAGTAAGAAAATCAACTATCGACTGTTGGAGTCCCTATATGGAGAGGATGAATAATAACTGAGAGACAGCCACCCAAATTAGTACTCTGGAGCCCTCTCTGCATATGTAATATGAATATATATTGATTACTGATAATTCTTGAACTGCTGCAAGCAAATAATTAAAAGGGTGAATATTATTTAATGTAAGGACTATACGATTTTACTACCTAGGTCTTTCGTGTATCCGCGCCATATTATTATGTAAATTATAATAGTACGAAGACATAAGGAAGATGTTACAAGGAAGAGGGAAATAGTGACAGACTATATTCACCATGACCCCTTTTTAGTATTTATTATTCATAGTACTAGTAACTAATAGTAGTCTACTATATTGATTGTCAAACTCTTTCCTCTTTTCCCCAAGCCATTTTATCCCCCAAATAACAAGCCAAAAACTTATAATCTCTAAACACTTCCAAAAATTCCCGCTACTATTCACTCCAATTCCTCCCTCCTAACGACGAGGTTGCCGCAGCTCCGCTAGATTGTCCTCTCCTACATATCCCAGTACCACCGAAGAATCCGGGGTTGACGATTGGACCTTCAGCTACAGTATGATAGAAATGCTGCATTCTCCGCGAGCCAAATAATTAATGTCGCTAATTAAGCGGCATGACGGCGTCATGCTTAGTTATTGTGACATGACTTGCAATTGCTTAAACATGATCTAGACTAGGACCAATTGCTAGTTTACTAGTACATTGCTTGTTCAGAAATTTATTAGGCAATTGTTCCACAGCTGAGGGTCCGACATCTTGTCACCTGTGGATAATGATTATGAGACATACATACGAGTTGGAGCACCATTGACATGTGGTAAAAATTCGTTCCAATCTTTTGGAGACTGAAGCCGGGCTAATAAGAAAAAGCTTGAGAATCAGATCTCGGAAAAGGGCCCAAAATACGGCCGATGATCGTCGCGATCAACCGGGAAAGGAGACGCTAAAGGGCGCCACATGCAAGCCGCAGCCGAAGCCACACTACTAACTAGGACTCCATCGTGTTCAAGCCCGAATCTTGAACATACATACATACTCAGCCCATCACAATCACCAAACCCCTGCGGCTACGACTCAAGTGGCGGCAGATTGTCGAAGCCACTGGGCACAACCCCTGGCAGGCTGGCCCCAAGGCTATTCCAGAATTAACAGCCCCGCCCGAATAATGAAGAGAACAGGACGCTGAGCCTGATATCATTGACGAATTCCGGATGATCACATTCGTCGCTTAATTGTGCCACATTTGCTGGTAAATACAGCAACACAAGACACAGATCAAGCTATGTAACTGCAACTGCAGCAGTTGAGTCAAAGTGAAAATGTCTGCAGCGATAATTAATTAGATACCGTACGGCATACCCCTGCTGAACCGACGAGTCTGACTGTCTGCTAATGTCCCCGTTCCTCTGCCCGTCCCCGATGTGTCTCAATTAGCGTGTCATCTTTCGATCGCCATTTTTGAAGAAGCTTGTTGAAACTTAAATCTCAGTATGAATTCAGCGAATCTAACTACGGGAACACCTGGGGCTGAGGTTTCTAGCTGCTTTCCACACGGTGAGCTATTATAGCTTGGAATATCAGATTCCAGAGAGTTGTATTTCGAATTCGCACAACAGCGTGGGGATAGTGTCCGACCTCAAAACTGGAAGCAGATAAACGAGGAAGATTACCAGCTTTTTGATATAATCTTATCAACTCATATGCAGATGAAACCGATCTTGGATTATTCGACGGATCGGATACAGTTACCCTACGCATTCAATAAGCTTTGCTCCCTACGCAAGGTCGAGATGAGCTGGGTTATGATCGGATTATCGAATCCCTACTATATGTATCATACAGTAGTATGATATGAGGACATGGCATTGGGACAGAGATGGACCCCAATTTCATCGATCGCTGGGAAAACGTCCCCACGCCAGAACTAAAAAGTCTTAGCTCACCAATGATGTACTACTGCAACTAGTCCGTAGTCTTGGATTCCAGTTATTTCTTAATTACCTACCATATCACCTCATTATGAAGTCGAATATTAGTCTTGTTGTTTAGTTCGAGCGTTATCTTTTACCGGCTTTACTAAGGTACATAGCGCATCTAATGCATAGCCAACCCTGCCTACTCTACCTCGACGATACGACTGTACATACATAATGTTTGACCGACGCTTTGCAGCAGACCTATTGCAGTACACGCCAGTATCGTGATGACTCTGATCAGGCGGTATGTGATATCATAATATAGATCATAAATTCATATTATGAATTAATGGCTTAGCATTAGTTTGGCATCAATAGCAATACTCTCCGAATTTTACATATTTTGTACATATCGGACATATGTACATATATTGAGGTCGTTCAATTATGTAGGCACCTACATAACAATATAAATGATAGGATGAATTTCAAGACCAATTACCTAATAGGTATTATGCCTAGGTAAGCCGGTAATAAGACTTATATTTTAGCGCGGGAAGCACGCCATATTCAATAACTAATAAAATTACCTAATTACCTAGGTAATGAGAGGTCCTTAATTAGGTCCAAAATCTGAAATAAAATCGTCACAGTCTTATTACCTAATGCAAGCGTTCACTTTTTCAGCAGGTCCAGAGAATTCAAGGTAGGGGTATCATGTATGAATCTATGTGGTCGTATCCATATATTTGTGACGCACGTCGTGGGTCTTTGATAGCAAATCTTATTAATTATCTAATAAGAATATACATGTAGCTAGGTAATTCTAGTTGCACGTAGAGCTAACAAAGCTGCGATGTGCATCACCGGCCAGGAGCTCTTAAGTTTAAGCTGGTGCTACTATGATCGGTTTTGTGTAGATCACCCGTATGTCATCAAGGGAGATTTCGGCTGCAGGAATAAATCAGTGTCGTTTATAGCAATCGTTGAGAAAGAAAGAAAGATCTTACCATTAAGTTCAGCAGCACAATGATGAACCATTTACCAAACCCCAAGCAATACTAACATTCGCTAAGACCATACAATACATGGTGGTGAACGAATATTAACTTCCTCATCTTGGTACCCAAAAATATTATGTAAACACGGTTGTTCAGATGATGGTAGTTGACTGTGTTGTGTAGGAAAACTGCTGGCTGCAGCCGAGCAGATGAAATCATACAGACATGACGAAAAGAGCTTAAACGAACAATCGAATGAAAACAGAACGCTGTAAACTAGGTATCACTTTTGAGTTCGACAACATCAAGTCATCCGTCGTAAGTCGCGCGATTCTTGCCCGTGTCAAAGTCCCGGAATTGGCTATCTTAATCCGCCTATCGCATCTACTCATATAGTAGAAGGACAGGTGTTGATTGAAGTCAACATACTCTTTATTGTCTCTAGCCTGTAGTCAAAGTCGTAATCCTTTTACCGGAGGAAATTGGTAGAGGTCCCCATGAAGATTCCCATTGGCAAGCATCCGAACAGTTTAGAAGACTGCGAGTTTAGTGACCGCCGATCGAGATGACCTGTGTCCACAGATATAGAATTACCATTCATATCATCAGCAAGTGATGGGATTTTTCAACCCGGCTTCCCCTTGTCGTGCAACATCTTCTGAGAGAAATCGCAGCCCAGAAAATTCGTAATAACGCGCGCGCATTGGGGTGGAATACGCTAGGTGAGACGAGAGATGTGTAAAGTGGCATGGTTTATTCGTAAAGGGTCCAGTTAGTGTTGAGTTCCGGAAAACGTTGTGCTATGGTAAATAAAGGCCCTTACTTATGTGCGGCAATGTGATGGTGGCAGGCCACAAACAGACTCTATATATAGGGGCCCGAAGAAAGACCAAGTTTTCATTGTCAATATCAGATAGAGCATCGAAATTCCCTATGCTTTCAAGATTGCCTCCTTCTGATAGAGCCATATCTATTTCCACGTCTTTGGATTTCTGGAGAAGAGTAATAAAAAGTGTTGAGCATACTGTCGGAGACGCGGCTCATACGCTCTCTCTCTAAGAGCACTCGTTTATGACGCCCTAGCTTTAGTATCAATTCCTCCGAGTCTGCATTATCCTGTCAGCAAGAGTTGGCTCAACAATAGCCCATATGGAGAATAGTCACCATTCCCCACTGTGTGGTTAAGTATTGAATGTAGTATACAACCTGATCGCGGAATACGTAGAGCAAGGAGAATGTCTGCTGCGGATCGCAATGCCATTATTATAGTTTCTGGCATCGAATTGAGGGACGGTCGAAAGGGCCGGAAAAAAACAATAAACAAAAGACAAGAAGAGAAAGAAGACAGCATTTGCATGAATATACACTGTCAAGACCAACCACAGAGTCACCAAGTCCATCATATGATTTATATCCGTCCGTTCCTGAATTCATGGAGACCTCAGGTCGATTCCAGCTTGTATTGGCAGACAGCGCATTGATCGCTCGTATTATAAACATAGTTGTGGTTGAGCTGTAGAGGAGGAGCGATTTTTGTTGGAGCAGCCTGCTTGCTGTAGTGAAGGGTAACGAAATAGTTATTCAGCTACTGAACCGTGCAATTGCCAATCCATCAGCGTGGTTCTAGCTAGGTGATTTTGGCCCTTCTGAGTGTACAGGGGTGGAAGAGATCTTACTAATAAATCTCCAGTGCTATTAGCTAGTGCAATGGAAGCGCTTCGCAAAGGGTTCCTCCTTATACAGTATGTATGGACATTATCGCCGTTGGAATGTCCGAAGATCGTATTAACAAATTTTTGTTCTGTCTTTGCCTTGGTTTTGGATGTCTAGTATTATCTGCATTGCTTTTGCTAATGGTTTTCTTTGATGTCTGTCACCTGGCATGGCATCGAACTTATAGCCATGTGTGTGTTCTTGATACTGATATCTGCTAAGATGTGGGCGCTCATCCCCGACTCCCCATCATTCCGAACACTGCGAAGCCATCTAACACTCAAGAGACCGTCAGTGTCAAAGGGCGGGGCGAAGTGATGGGGTTGAGTTATATCATACACACAGACTTATCTCCGTTTTTACCCTGCAACTAGGCCTGAGAAATCGATCTGAATTGGGAAAAAGTTGGCGTTCGTGTCTGATTGGAACCGGTCGCGCATGGAATATGGAAATCCTACGTAGAATTTAGAATGCAATCAGGGGCATCACCGCGATGGCATCAATTTCATATTCTTGCAGAGGGCTAAAGCGGCACATTACCCGGAACGCCTTCAACACAGCCGAGTACGTATGTAATGTAGATAGCTGATTGATTATCGAAATATAGGGATAGCAGCGGCAGAATGCCCAAGAGCTTGACTGATCTATATAGAGTCTGAGGGACTTGATGACTCTGTGGATCGAGCGCCGCTAATCGATTTCTCGGAGAACTGTACATACAAAGACATCAATATGAAAATTCAGGTATATATAATACAGTTCCTAAAAGATTATTAGTTATTAGTCTACATCTTCCAAAGTCTGGCTGAGTGCCATTTTAAGAAACTGCAACATCCAGCTTGTGACAACGGAGTCTATCTCTGATTTTACTAGGGAGCTCCGTCTGAGGCCTAAAAGAGGAACTTACTCTCTACAATAGTCAAATATAGCATTAGCGATTAAACTAGCAAATATCCATTTCGAAATGGTAGAGATCACTTACAAACTATATTGAAGGCGAATAGTATTTTATAGCCTTCAATCAAGTATAGATATATTTGAGAGTAGTTGGATTCACTTACTTTCGCCTATGATAAATAAAGGAAGACAGTGTTAATTGTTAATGAATTCGGATATGGTTGGATTCACTTACACCCTGCAATAGTGAAGAAGGACAGTGTCAGCCGTCAATCTGATACAAATAAATTCAGGCATGGTTGGATTCACGTACGAACTGCAATAATAGTAAAGGAGGACAGTGTCAGCCGTCAATCTAGTATAGATCGATTCAGATATGGTTGGATTAACTTACCTCCTGCAAGAGTAGGAGGACAGTGTCAGCCGTCAACTTAGTGTAGATCTACTCGGATGTGGTTGGAATCACTTACATACTGAAATAGTAAAGGAGGCCATTCTGATATAGATCTATTCGGATGTGGATGAGTTTACTTACTAGTGCATATCAATAGTCTATTTCGATTCTTTGAGCAAGTAGAAGCCGTACAACTTCGATACAACCTCCGTCTATAGCTCCTGACTGACAATAGTGTGCACCCGTTCTCATCTTCAATTTTCAAGAAGCTCTACAACTGCCTCGTTGCCTTTTTCTGCGGCTTGCGACAATGGAGTCTAATTCTAGGGAGTCCCATCTTAGGCCCAAAGAGGAACTTACTCTCTATAATAGTTAAAGAAATTTTCAAATAGTATTGGAAATTAGTAATCTAGCATAAGCCCATTTTGATATGACTACATTCTCTATTAAAGGGGAATAGTGTAAGCTATCAATCTCGTAGATATGTTTACATACTTTCTATCATATAGCATAGATTTATTCAGACATAGTTGGACTCACTACACCCTGCAATAGTAAAGGAGGACAGTGTCAGCCGTCAATCTACTATAAATCTATTGGGAGATGGTTGGATTTACTTACCTCCTGTAATAATAGAGGAAGCCGTCAATCCAGTATAGATCTATTCAGAGATGGTTAGATTCACTTACATACTGCAATAGTAAAAGGGGACAGCGTCAGCTGTCAATCTAGCATAGATCTATTCAAATACTTACATCTCGATATTGATGGTCCAGTTTTACTCCTTGAGCAAGGCATTTGTTTCCCTCTATAGCTCCTGACAGCGGTGTGCACCCGTTCTCATCTTCAAAGTCAGGCTGAGCCATGTTCAACTGCCTCGCTTGCCTCGCTAGCATTTTCTGCGGCTCGGGACAATGGATGATTTTAATAGGGAGCTCCACCTTATTAGGCCCAAAGGAGAAACTTACTCTCTATAATAGTCAAAGAAATTAGTAATCTAGCATAAGCCCATTTTGATAGGACTGCATTCTCTTACAATCTGTATTGAAGGAGAACAGTGTAAGCCGTCAATCTCGTAGACATATTTAGATATGATTGAAATCACATACCTTCTATGATATAATAGTTAAGAAAAACAATATTAGTCATTAATGTAGCATAGATTTATTCAGACATAATTGGATTCACTCACCCGCTATGTACAATAAAAGAGGACCAATCTAGCATAGATTATGTAAATCCGCCTTCATGGACTGGCTGAGCGCCATTTTCAAGAAGAAGCTTTACAACTGCCTCATCACCAGTTTCCGCAGCTCGCGATAGTGGGGTCTAACTCTGATTTTAATATAATAGTTAAAGAAGATAGTATTAGCAATTAATGTAGCATAGGCCTATTTCGATATACGTAGCTGTATTCTCTTACGAACTGTATTAAAGGAGAACTTGGGTAAGTCGTCGATCTACTATAGATCTATTCGGATGTGGTTGAATTCACTTATATATTGTAATAGTAAAGAAGGACAGTGTCAGCCGCCAATCTAGTATAGATTTGTTCGGATATGGTTAGATTCACTTACACCCAGCAATAGTAAGGACAGTGTCAGCTGTCAATCTAGTATAGATAATTCGGATGTGGTTAGATTCACTTACACCCTACAATAGTAAAGGAGGACAATGTCAGCTATCAATCTAGTATAGATATGGCTGGATTCACTTACAGTAAAGAAGGACAGTGTCAGCCGTCAACCTAGTAGATACATTCGGATGCGGTTAGATTCACTTACAGGCTGCAATAGTAAAAAAGGACAGTGTCAGCCGTCAATCTAATATAGATTTGTTCGGATATTCACTTACACCCTACAATAGTAAAGAAGGACAATGTCACCCTTTGTAAGCCTGCTCAGGGTATTTGCGCCAGCATTTAGATTCATTGTAGGTGTCTTGGTCGCAGTAGTCGCAGCAGCAGGACGACCAGTATGATCTTTTCCAAGGCATGGCCAACTGTACATAATCGCATAATGATGGATTCAACATCCTAGAAAACAAATCAGACGCCATTTAAACTCTGCGTCGTTCAAAACGTGAGCTTGTAAGGACCCAAAAGCAAATTCCCAGAGAACCAAATTAGTGGGTGTAAGAAATATCTCACATTGGTCTCTGCTATTACCACAGGTAATTCCTGTACGCATAGAGGATTCTTACAGGCTATAGGCACAACGGACTCCAATAGGCATAACAGATTGGCATAGTGAATTCCTGCGGACATAGGGGATGTCTCGAGGCATAGAGAAATCTTATTCGACTGCCATATGGAATTCTCATATGCATAACAGATTCCTATAGGTAAAATCAATTAGCACAGGGAATTCCCGTATGTATAGGTTGGCATAGAGTATTTCCATAGGCATAGTGGATTCCTGCCCGTAAAGGGATATCTATAGCCAAATCGTCTTGCTTTTATAACCGCTTGCAGTGGTAGTGTTTCCTCAGAGCCACAGAACACTGACGCATCTCAAAATATTCAAGGGGACGGCAATTCCATGCATTGACAGCTGTGGATGATAAGGAATTAAGGATCCAAGCGACATGCGTTAGACGCGAAACACTCGACCAAAAACATGATTTTTGGACTGCTAGAATTGATTTCGGGGCGAGTAAAGGGGAATACTGGCGCGTGAGGAATCCTAGATTCTCTAAGCGTAGAATATTTCTGTACCTAGGTAGGCATATAAATCTTTAGCTGAGTAGTTGCAAAATTAGCGAAGAAAACTCACACATTGAACAACTCCGCAAGACAGTTCTATAGCCAAATCGCCCTGCCTTTGTAAACGCTTGCAGTGGTATCTCCAGGTTGGCCAACGGGGCATTTTGGTGTCATTCCTTGCATTGACAGTTGTAGATGATATAAGGATTCATAGCGATTGGAACGCGTTAGACGTGAAATGCAGGGCGTAGCAATCTTACCAGGATTTCTAGGCTCTGGCAGTAGTAGGCATACATAGAAGATTCTAAGATGGGACTGTCAGTAGTACATACTCAGGCAAGCTAGTTATGTACCTAGGCTCGGAGTGACGTCGGGTGACATCTTTCACAGTGACGACGTGACCTCGCTCCCCGCTGTTTCCATCTTCGCGGAGTTCCGGCTATGCTTCTACCTAGTTTTCCTGATGCGGCACCTTTCGGATCTGAATACAATGCTTTCTCGCTAAGGGAAATATCGCAGCCAACTGCCACAGTGCACAGTGTGGGAAAACATCCGAAACCCAGCCGATCATGTCCACGTCCAAACTATCGTTGCGCCCTCCTCTACCGCCCAAGAATGGTCCCCGACCGCCGCGGCTCGCGAGCCTCAAAAATCCTCATCCTACGCCCATCAGACGTCCTCAGGGATCGGGGCGACCGCAAGTCACAAAGACGGCCACACCCCCAAAGACAGCTTCTTGTCCCAATCCCGGCTGTCCCGCTCCCCACATTGTAGAGGATGATGGCCAAAAGGTATGCTCCGGTTGTGGTACAGTCATCAGTGAGGCCAATATTGTCTCGGAAGTTACCTTTGGAGAATCTGCATCTGGGGCTGCCATCGTCCAGGGCACCTTCGTGGGAGCAGATCAAAGTCATGGCCGGAGCTTTGGGCCAGGTTTTCAGCGTGGAAGCATGGAGAGTCGAGAGATCACCGAACAGAATGGCAACCGATATATCCAGCAACTGTCGCGAACTCTGAACATCCCAGAAAGTGCCACAAAAGCTGCAGGCCAAGTCTTCAAGCTGGCAGTGGGGCTGAATTTTATTCAGGGTCGTCGGACTAGAACCGTGGCTGCGGTCTGTCTCTACGTTGCTTGTCGACGGCAGGATGGAAACACGGTCATGCTCATCGATTTTGCGGATGTCTTGATGATCAATGTGTTTAAGCTTGGCCGTGCTTACAAAGCCCTCTTGGATGAGCTACGCCTGGGGGGGAACGTCTTTCTAATGAATCCGATTGATCCAGAGAGCCTCATTTACCGATTTGCCAAGCAGCTGGAGTTCGGGTCTGCTACCATGCCAGTGGCAGGCGAAGCCATCCGGATTGTACAGCGGATGAATCGGGACTGGATGATGACAGGTCGGCGTCCAGCCGGCATCTGTGGTGCTGCTCTGATCCTGGCAGCACGAATGAACAACTTCCGTCGTACCGTGCGCGAGGTGGTCTACGTCGTCAAAGTCACAGAGATCACAATTAGTCAACGCCTCAATGAGTTTGGTTCTACCGAGAGTGGTGACCTCACAGTCGACCAGTTCAGATCCGTGGATTTGGAGAATGCACACGACCCGCCCTCTTTCACTCAGGCGCGAGAGGGCAAAAAGCCCAGAAGAGGCCGCAAAAGGAAAGCCGCTGAGACCGCCGCCGAGATAGAGGGGGATCTCTCTGACGAACCCCCTTCGAACGCACCTCCCCAGTCCACACGGAAGAAACGAACAGATTCTGATGGCTTCGCCATCCCCGATCCGCCCGTCGATCCAACTTTGACGACGCTATCAGCTCCAGTCGCCCAGGATGAAGCCATAGAGCAGGCTACCCCGGAGTCTAACATGGAAGACACAATCAAATCGAAACAGGGTAAAGTGAAAGGGACTATGAAGCGACTTAATACCCCAACTCCCACTCCTACTGCACAGCAAATTGCGTCAGAAGAAGCGCTGGAGAATGAGATGAATGCGCTATTGTCCAAAGGCTCTAGCTTGATTGAGAGTGCAATGAGTCCTGTCCAAGCGCCTCTACAACCCAAAAAGCCGGTTTCTGACAGCACGGAGATCGATGCAGCAGAGTTTGACTCGGATCCTGAAGTAGCCAATTGTCTTCTGTCACCATCGGAAGTGGATATGAAAGAGCGCATTTGGGTCCATGAAAACAGAGACTACCTACGGACGCAGCAAGCGAAAGCGCTCAAGCTAGCCTTGTCGGAGGCAACGGCCTCACCCAAGCCAGGAACAAAGCCACGCAAGCGCCGTAAAGGCCGCTTGGGCGATGTTACGTACCTCGAAGGTGAGGAAGGAGAGGATGGGAGAAGCACACGGGCGTCAACTCCCGCGGAGGCTACGCGCCGGATGTTAGAGAAAAGAGGATTTAGTAAGAAGATCAACTATCGACTGTTGGAATCCATATACGGAGAGGATGGCGCTCAAGACGCAACCAATTCCAGTGCCGGCAGTGAGAGCCGCAGCCGAAGCAGCCGAAGCTCCCGACGCAGCGCTAGTGTCGAGACCGAATCTTCGAACGTCGCCAAAGTTACCCAGCCCGTCACAGTCGCCAAATCCTCCGCGGCTACGACTCAAGTGGCGGCAATGTCGAAGCCACCGGACCCCCCCGCCCCCAAGATTGTTCCAGAGTCACAGTCCCGCCCGAATGAAGAGATTCTTGGTCTTGTCCCGGATGCAATGTATTCAGACGCGGAGGAACCTGATGGCGATGAAGACGAGGATATTCCCGCAGATGACCACGACCTGGATGGCATTGATGCCGCATTTGCTGGTAGATACAGCAACTATTACGATGACGAAACCGATTATGGTAGTGACTAGAATATCCATATATAGGTAGTCCTATTAGTACGCCGCCTGGATGATTTAAGTGTGATACATGTATATAAAAGCTAATAAAGTCTCTAATTACTAATTAGAGTGATGAAAGGCTTATAATTATATTATTATTCGGTTGCCTCAGTTTGAATCAAAAACCAAGGCATGGAATCCAAAGGTCTCCGAAGCTTTTTATCACTGATCTAAATTCTACCCAGGCTTACCTCAGTATCCTCAGACGTTCCCGGTCACTAA
>NPHW01002719.1:0-14851 GCA_002240705.1 Elaphomyces granulatus
AGGTTTCATGATTGTTCAACCGCTGGACATTGCGGAGAAAGGCGTACGAAAGAACTGTTGCAGAAGGCCTTCTATTGCCTACTTCGATATTGCAAATCGAAAAGAAATCAAACTTATGGAACGTTTTTAGTTATTCCGCCTCTATTGAGAACAAGGAAAAGAAACCAAAAGTTATGGCTTGAGAATGTAGAAAATAACTTGAAGGAGAAACCTATTTAGTATTCCTAAACTTTCATCACTGCCTAGCTAATTAGGAGAACTGCATTATACCCATACGTATACTGCGTAAAGGAATGATAAAATGACAAAGTGACAAAGTGAGGCATCAATTTTAGATGGCCGCATATTATGCATGGCCAGGAGTAGTATTCCTCATGGTACACATGTAATGTTTCAGGGTCTGAGCTCCTGAGAATCTCAGGCTGAGATAGATGTATTGGTAGCTGTTATTGGTTATGTTAATCGGGAAGTGGACCTAATGTACTTCGATCGATAAGAAAGAAAAAGTTACGGATCCTCTGTATTACTCCACCTCTGTTGAGGCTCAGGGAATCTTCCCTTCCCCTGCCTTGAAAAGTGGAACAAAGATATCTACCAACAAGGATACGACCGTGATGACGAAAAAAATAATAATAGATCAATGGATGGCCTCAATCAACCGGAATCGGAGACAAAGACATGTAACGTACCATCATGATCTAGTTATCATATGCCTCACTTGACCTAATGAACGACCCTTGATGACATGGACGATTTATTAAACATGAGCGAAGAACCCGGATCCTACTGTAAATCGGAATTCAAAATTCGAGCCTTCGCGAACCCTTGGCCAACGGGCTAATCAAAATAAGATGAATAAGGAACCAGTGGGAAAGGGTGAAAGGCAACTTCTATCATAGTCCGCGTCCCAGTGTTCCCGATCGACATTGCTGCCATAGGAGTAGTCTCAGCAGGATGAGACTACTATAGGAGACGACAAGCCGTAGGATTCATGCGTCATGTTGGCAAAAAGGATGCCGAGGTTTTCACAACGACTAGATCAGATTAATATTATAGTGGATAAGAAGGAGCCGGAGGTCCAGGATGAGCCCGAGATGCAAGCTTTGATCGATCAAATCCTCCTAGAATAGCACAAAGTATAAACCCCTGGAAGGACGTGTTTTCTAGGAAGGCGTCAGACTAGCTTTCTCCTCACTAGTCTTATGACAACCCACTAGAAGTCCTGAGGAGCAACTCCGCTACAGTCCTTTATACAAGCATTGATACCGCCGAAGACTTGGAGGCTGCAAAACAATATGTTCAGGACAATCTAAACAAGGGGTTCACCGTTGGATTTGCAGAAAGACTCAAACTTTAGAAATCTATATATACATGATAGACCGTGACGTGCCCTGTCAAGTTCCTGCAGTATGTCCTAACATCATGGTTGTGCGGCGTTGATGTCATGATCGCCATGGTACAGTGTATGCGTATGAGTCCAGTCCGTCGGTGACAGTAACTATTTGAACTACGATATTGCTTCGAGATCGCCAAGGTCAATCGTCTCATTTCCAGGAGACAAACCTGAGCCTTGCCGAGGTCGCCATCCAGCATTTCCATTCCAGAATTGACTCCAAGGCCTAGGAACCCTGACCCGACTTCGAGACCGAAAAAAGGAGCTTCCAGATAAATACTTCAGAAAATGCAAGGGTTCATAGGGTTCATTGAATTTAAAAAATATGCAAACTTTTAAAATCAGTGCTTTCACATTGCGACATGCTTTGGCAAGCGTGCCACCCCAGGAACTGGCGATGTAAATTAACAGCAGTGCCGAGGTCGTGACCAGCAGGCCAATGAAATCGATATTCTTATAACCGTTGTTTTGGAATAAAACACTGTGGCACAATTTAAGCATCGGATTTGGTGCATCTTCCGCCCACTCCGATCCATCTCTTCTAACAATTTGCAATAACGTGTATCTTGCATTCAAAAATGCCGTGGTAAACCAAGCCTGAACCTCTAAGGTCCATTGTTCTTTCTGGTAGGCGACATTACCTAAACCATTTCGGAAGAGAGATGTTATTAGCAATTGAGTTCCTGTTCGTATCTTGAAATATCGACCCACTGAAGCCATAGTGGTAAAGAAATTATACACAAATAGTAGGTCCATCATTTCTAGTCCACCTTTATAATTGATTTGGTAAACTGATGTTACGAGCCGCCTAAACATGTCCCCTATAACATCCAAGGGGTTGCCCCAATTGGTGCAAAAAGAAGTTTCAGCATTCCAACACAGCCTATATTGCTCGACGCAGCCAAGGGCGGTGGCTTCGTAATCTGGGACATAGGCGTTAACGTTAATATCCTTATTATGTGCAGCGTAGAATGGGTCAGTCATGGGTTGTGTGTAAAGACTTCTCCCTGCTCGGAACATGACAATGAAGACACTGCCATCGTCTCTTCGAAGCTTTGGATGAATGCTTTCAGTAGGGTTGGTCGGAGATCCAAGCGGATAGACACTCAGATCATACGGTGGTTGTGGTCGTGATAAGGAAGCCAAATAATTCCCAGAATATTCGCCTGAGTAACGATTAGGGCCGTTGAGCGTGGCTAGAAAAGAGCCGTAAAGAGCGCTCTCATTGCTATTGAAAGTTGAATCATGAAACTGGCGGCCAAACCATATGAGAGTTCTGTTTTCCCAAGCCCCAGTATCCTTGTTGGGAATTTGACTGAACAGTAAAAACTGCTCAGTCTTCAACGGTGCGCAGATAACACGATGATCCACTAAAATTTGGTTGCCAAGATTGACTCCGTAGTCGCGAGGACTAAGTCCAACATATTCTACACGCACAGGTTTTACCCCGTCTTGGCAGACGTCTCCTGAAAATGGGCATTCCTCGTCTCTCCCAATGTGAATTTGAGGGGTGCTGCCAACGATTCCCGACTCTTCAGAGCATATGTCCAACTTGAACGAACTTAGCAAACATTGTTTGAAGTAACTGTCTGCGAGCTGGGCAGTGTATCGGGCGCTTAGTATTCGGTCTTCATACCCGATACAGGTATCCATTGATTTCGACAATACGACTGTCACTGGGGTGCTCCAATAGCCTGTGAGGTAGAGGGGAATAATAATTCCGCAAAAAAAAAACGCGGCCATATTGAGGACGGCTAAAATCCCAAGCCGCTTTGGTTGGGTCGACATGGATTGATCATTCTGGTGATTGCGTCGACCGAACAAAGCTTTAAATGCGTCAGACTGTGACATCTGTTCCTCATAATCGTCCAAACGGATTCCCCAGAGACCTAGGTATCTTATGACGATCCAGGATTTTGGTTGAATGGCGGCAAGTAATAAAGCAAAAAACGCGAAAACGACAATACTCCACACGGTACCAAGAGTCAGCACCACCCCTTTGTAGCCTGGGAGACTATAGTCTCTCCAGATGTACTGGTGGGCGGGTAGCAAGGTCTGACCCATGTTATTAGCCAAAACAGGAGGAAAGTCAATGATGGTTTTGTGAGGAATAAGCTCAGTGAAGACATTGCATGCTATAAGTGTATAATCATGATCCTGCCGAGGCGTCCGAATCAGATAGTTATATAAGAACGGCTGGACTATGACACCTTGGTATCGGAACCCAAGGTGGCTCGATATGTGGCGGATTTCATGGTACAAACAAGCCTACTATTGGCCAGTTTGGAGATGTGGTCCCCGTACACAGCGGCGAGGAACAGGAAGACAACTCGCGGCCATGATGTGGGTGAAAGTGTATATGATTTGATATAGCGGCTGGGCCGTGGCGCCTAGCGGCAGAGACGCATAGAGGAGGCCTCAAATAGATGTGGCTCTTTTCCTTTTTTGTTTTTGTTTTTTTTTTTCTCCCCTCTACTACTACTAACTACTAGTTAGTATATAAGAGTAGAATTGGGTGAGTACTATTAGTACTTAGAAACCCAGTCAGGTAAATTACGTACTTACTTTATCGCACTTGAATTTGCCCTCTATTAAATGGGTTACCGTCATAATAACTATGTAATTGTAAGTTATAACTTATGGGTTTGAGTTCAAGATCAGTGGGGGCCCCAGCCTGGTGGGGCGTCGGCCCGTTCCTAGCGCTGCACTTGGCTCGGTATGTAGTTACTTTTCCCTATGATATGTATGTACTAGCGCACTGATAACCCCGTCAAAGATCGTCCGTGCACGAGGCGCAGTCCAATGAGGAGGATTTGTGAAATTGTGGATACCTTAGTGTATGCCTCACTAATCCTCCTGCGCCTCCTATAGTCTGAGATTTGAGACAATGCGCCTAGCCATATCATATGATACCTACATGCTCTACTCCTCGATGTACTCCCATCTAGTTCGGTGGTTCACCTTTCCATCCCCCTCCTTCGTGCCTCTTATTAATTCTCTCACTACACCTCTTCTCGACAGGAGGCTCCAAACAGCAGCCTGATATGGCAGTCACCTTCGGCCGAGCCCTGGCGCAAAACGAAGGAGCCACGCCAGCCTGACCGGTCTCTGACCCCATCTCGCCGCCAGCACAGCCTCCACTTCTAACGCTACAGACAATGGAGGATTTGTGGAGGGCCTAGAAAGATAGTATGGGCCAGCTGGTTGTGGAGACCTTGGAAGCGGATTGGGGGAAAGACTAGAGGAGGGGGAATTTAGTGAGGTGGTTCTCCGCCTGCAGGCCGCTCATTGAGAAGTGGATCTCTCAGGGCTATACCTGCGATCGTAGATCTTGTCGGGAGGGAGCGAACCTGCGAGGGTCTCGATCCCTCGACGAATTCTACAAGGATCACGTTCGCCGGAAGAATGGCGAGGAGGTTATATCCAGGAGAAGGAGTGGTCGAAAGAGCGTAAGATTGGGGAGTTGTTTGAGAGGCGTTCGGGAAGGGGGGTTCCATTTTTGTATATTACCTTATTATTATAGTAATGGCTTTGATATTTTTAATTTCCTAGTGTCGCAGAATTACGGCGACTAGGAATTTATCTGCGACTTGGTAATCGCTAAGTTTTTTATGAATTGACTCTGGTGGTCGCTATATAAAAATGCCCTTGCACAGCCGCCATCTTTGTCAGTAAAACGTTCAAATTTTTAAGTTAAATATCTGCCATGCGAAGGTGCCAGGTCTGAGGAGAAACAAATATAATTGAACGTAAATTCCGTGTGCAAATCGCTTCCCAAGTCGAAAAGGCCCTAGCCTGGGCTTATGGCTACCAGTTATCTGTAATAATAGATGCGGACATGAATAATGATGGACTGTCAGAACTCCCATGGGCGGGGTCGAAGCCTGGTGATACCAACTCGGCTAAAAGACCACAATAGTCGATTGCGTTAGCAATCGAGCACTCCCATGCGACCTATATAGTGCTTCCCTTTCTGCAGGATCCTGACATGGACTATCATTGAATCCGACGCCCGATGACACCAGGGCGCGGTGGCGCGGTGGCGCGCACGACCGCCACTTTTGTCAGTGAAATTGCAAAGTTAGAAGAAGAAACTGTTTTAATTTGATATGTATAAATGATAAATCACTCGCGAATTGCGTGCGGAAATCGCTTGCAAAGTCGAAATAGGGGCTTCCCAAGACCCGTGTACATATAGTAAACCGTTCCCCTGGTAGTACCGCCTGCATACCCTTTCTGCAACGGTTCTGTAGAAACCCTGGTAAATATTTTTTTAATTCAGGAACAGTCGGGAGCAGGCCTGACAGTATTCATATTAAGAATAATATACAGGCATGAACACTTCAGCCATCTTCCTCCACTTGTAAAAATGGCGTTTAAAGTTACTCTGGCCAGGCCTGTCATTCTCCCCTTCGAGACCGATTCATGATCAGGGCCTGTGAGTCTCCTACATATTATGGTCGACGAGAATTCCATGCATATGGGCATGACGATAGTGTGATAACGGGCACCGATGTCTTAAATTAGTTACCCATGCAAGGCGTCATTGATCACTTACTCGAAGTTTTACAATGGATTCTTCCTACTGACTGATTAATTTTCCCTGTTCGACGGCGGGTATATGTAAAGGAGCGTAATGTTCGCGTCAACGGCTTTCAGCTGCATCTCTTTCTTAGTATCGCTATAAGAGTAAAGAGGCAAGGGTTGGCGACAGCTCCCCACTTACCTTTGTTCTTGACTTCTCACCTTTTTCGCTATTCAAAGCATCTTTCTGCTGCTCCGCCGATATCTCCCGCAGTTCTAAAGATGCCTTGGCCTGTTCTCTGCCTGTTCTGCTTGTAATGAGCTCTTCTAACGGTTGAAGTTCTGGCGGTTCTGGTGATGAAGCTCGCGATTCCTGCACTACATATTCCAATGCGCTTGCGCTTGACGCCCTGCCGACGCGTCACGCCGTGCAGCAGGACAAGCCTGTGTACTAGCTTGCTCAGTGATTTTAAATTGAGATGGATCTCGCGGTGGGGTTCTAGGCTGACCCTTTCCCCGAACGACTTCTCCTCCTGTGGGTGTTCTTCTCCATCTTCCCGCGCAATACCATATACCAATGTTGATGAAAATCCCGCATATTCAACGACTGCTGAGTATCGAACCGCTGCTTGATAACAACTATCGAACCTTTCTTTCTCATACTTACACCACCCAAAAGGAGAAAGGGTTCATAGCCAAGTGGGCAGCCGTCTTATCTTCCAGTCATTCGCCTTTTAAGATGCTAGAAGTCTAGAAGTAAATAAATCGAGAATTGTCAATCCAGATGAAAATTGCTCCTATTTACGAGTCCTTCTTTCTAGCTCTCGTGAACCCATTAGCTAACCTTTCCAACAGTTCTCCCAACCAGCAAAACTGGTCAGCTTTGTGTTCGCGATGGTAACCATCAGATTCTGAGTTATTCTAGGAAAAGAGGCTGTCCCTAATTATCACCATTTCCCAGGACAGGAGAGCAGTCGAGGACTCGAGGCTACGGCTAACACTCGACTAACTCAAGCCCGATTACGGCTGCGGACACAGTGGTCGTAAGAGCTGCGGTGTCAAGGTGAGCAGGAGCTGCAGGAAAACCACATATACGTGGGGGCAATATTGTGACAGCAGCATAGTAGAGTGGAAAACATGTTATAGATGGGTTGCACTACTTGCAATAACTGCCATATCGCTTCAGTGTCTAGGCAGCAAGGGAAGTTGGCGCGTCCGAGCCGTTGTCCTCTAGTTGGGGGCAGGAAGAAGAATGATGATAAGGAGATTGTTAAAGTAAAGCAAACTAATTAACCATGTTTCTTTCTGCATCTCTGCTTCAAGCTGCTTACCCAGTTTCTTTGCGAGCCGTTTTCCCTTTTGAAAGAATTGTAGATCATATTGTGTGTTATACTGATCCCAACCAATATGTTGTTAACAATACATAGAAGGCATTTTCTGAGTTTCCGGTATAACATGCGCACTACGCACAACGTTCTCTAATTCACAGATATATCCACATCCACATCCAAGAGTGCGTTTCCTGGCTGGCCAACACGTTTCAGATTTTTGTAACCTGTTTGAGAACGGTGACATGAGCAGAGGTATGAGCTTCAATCCCATGAATATCATGTGGCTTGCCGTCATTCATGATAAGAAGCCGGTCGAGAAGAGCTCCTGTATAAATGACCGGCACTTTTCTTGACTCTCCACCATCGCCGGTGACACTCTCTACCGTTCTGGGTCTTGAACACCGACAATAAGCAGCAATTGCCCTAGCCGCATGCTACCTATGATAGGATCAAACCACGGGGGGTCTCCTCTGTATATGTGCTCTTGCACCCACAAGTAATCTTGCCGCCAGATCTTCTTCCTGCGCCAGTTGGGAGCACATCGTACAGGTTCATCAGTCAACTTTTGTAGATCATTAGAACCATCTTGTCTCTAACAGGTTGAATCATGGATTTTAAGATTAAAGGATTTGAAACATGAAGAATCTGGTTCACGGAGATCCATAAGATGTTGATTTACCATCATATTTGGCGCTATTCTGGCAAATAAACACTGCCACTGGCAGTGCACTTAGCTAGCAGTCCGCCAAGTCGAAGAAACTGATCAAGATTGCCAGCTAGATTGCGGTCACAGTGTCATCAGAGATTCCTGAAGATTTCTCTTCCAACTATAAATACTGCACTAGATTTAAGGTGCAACTACATAGGTCTTGTTGTCTTGCATTGTACTATGTAGTAGTCTTTATAGACGATCCTCTGCATCCGTGGTCCATGGAGGTTTTGTACATATGTTGGTGGAAAACCAGTTCTTCCATTGCCCTGCTGTTGATCTATGTATCGTATTGTCAATTGAATGCCGGAGAATTTGCTCTTGAAAGCTGTCTTGCTTGTTGTCCGCGGATAGTCCGTGAAAACTGTCCAGAGGAGTGAAAAATTACTCATATGGTGTCGCGCCACGTGACCAGCGCCGCAAAACCCAGTTGCCTCAGCAACTGGGCTAGCTCCGTCGAGCACAATTGCATCTCAGCGAGGGCAGAGAGAGAGGATCCTATACATAGCATATGATAAATAGGTACCTAGGTAAGTACCGTTATATAATCCGTAGTCTAGTTTCACCGACCCACCCGTGCAAGCTTGCTTCCTTAAGCACGGGTCGGTGAAACTAGACTATCCGCGGATAATATAATCCGCACACCCGGGTTTCAGGCCCTGATCGGGAGCATGTTTATTCCACATGAGCGTCAAGTGGAGCCATGCGTGTTGCAGCTCTACACTTTGCCATTCCAATTTATTTTTCTGATTACCCTTCAAGCTACACACAATATGCCAGCTAGACACTTACGCTCATCCCAGACAAGGCAAAAGAGAAGGCAGGAAGCAACTCCTCAGGTATGACATTCTTTTAGTAGTCAAGTTATCGTTATCCGTACTAAAGCGAGTCGGATTTCAGGATACGCAACAAAATAAACGGCAGCGGCTATCGGTAGTAGTAGAGCTTCCCGACAATGATTGCACTGGTCCCGACGAGCCGGTTCTGCCCTCAAACGAAGCGGTGATCAAGAATGAAGTCTACGGCGAGAATCTGAATTATGAAAATGAAACTGTTCAAGTTGATCTCCCTCCCAGATCAACTTTAGATCCAGTGCTACCCCGGTCTAGTATTGACTTGACCGAAGTTGTATGAGCTCTTTCCAGTTCTATACCTATTATAAGAAACTTGATCTTCTGCTAATCAATTTCTGGGCCTAGGACAAGGGTAGGGTATCTCAGTTTTCTTTAGCATCCACCCCTTCCGATACCCCCAACGATACCGATGCCTTAAATGCCAGTGAAAACGGTGTACCGGGATTGAGTCTTTGGTATAGTGTAACACGCCGCCCTCAGTTTCAATCCACGAGCGAAAACAGAGAATTAGTTCGCCGTGTCAAGTTTATGCTATGGGCGAGAATCTTTACTGGTCAGGCATCCAAGCAAGCGAGGAGTGTCCTATGGCCGGATATGCACAATGAGATGGGTGTCAGCCGTCTCATTGGGGATATTTGGAGGGAGCAGCGACTGTTGATGCTGCAAAATGACACCAACCAAGAGTACCATCCCTCCGAGCAACCGGTACCGGAGGAAGCTAGAAAGGTTGGTTATCGACTCCAACATTATTTCTGCACATGACGGCTTAATCGTATGGGTTCTAGCTTCGTGATTCGTTCGGAGAGTGGCGCAGCCACATTTTGCAGAAGGTCCGAGATGCGGTGGCCACGCACTACGATTTTTGCGCTCCGGGTGTTGATGGTAGCGAGCTAGCCGGGAAGCTCTTGGAGGATGACAATTTCATCTGCAAGAACTATTTGGAGGTATATCCAAGACATACTTGCTACCATGACAACCAATAGTATTAACTGGAAACTAGCCCGAAAAGCTCCGGTTCTACGCTGACATTATCATGATAACCGTTGCGCGAATATTCTACGGAGTTCCCGGCTCCAGTTATGGAATCGCACGGTATCATGCGACATCGAAATATTTCACATCATTGCCAGCAATTGCGGTAATTATAGCATGCACCCAAATATATCATGCTATATCCGAGTGGACAACTGGACACCGCAAGACTAAAAGGGTTGATAATGAGGTCATCGAAGGTATATTCAAATTCTCTTTGTAACCCGATTTGAACCTTTAACTCCTTCTTATAATGACTGATGACTGTATACTGGTATGCAGTTATCTATCGGCGACTTTATGCTGCCTGGTATGCGCAACATGCGGACCGCCAGGCCAAACTCTCCGAAATGCAGCTTCGCCAGATAAAGGCCCGCGCGGGCCTAGACCTTAAGCAGCCAAGTTGTCCTCAATCCGATTCAATACCTCCGTGTAAATACACAAAATACCGGAACTCTTTGGATGATCTGCAGGAGGAGGAGGAGGAGGCGGAGGCAAGAAAGCATTGATATTTTTTGTTTTTCTATTTCCTGCTTAAAGTCGTTTAGTGAGGTCGCAGGTAACTTGAAGGACTATTTAGTAAAGGATGGGAGCTTCGAATTCATATACTGCGCAGTCGTCAAATAATGCAAACCTCAGTGCTTACTGGTAAGAAAAAGATATACTAGTAGGCGCTCTCAGATAATTATGTATGTAAACGCAGGGACAGCTGGGATGGTAGAGACCGCTGGGTAACATAGTGAAACTTCCAGGGTGATCGCAGAGACTCGAGAGTGATCAATAAGCTTCCCTAGGCTGGCGCCGGGTCTCAAGTCGCCGCATCCAGCACCGCCGACTTTTTGCTGGTCCAGTGGGCTCAGACTGTCTAGATAAGATCTGATGCATGACAGAAGACCGTTTTGTGAGATCACCTAAAGATCACGCGTGAGGACCCAGTGGGCGCCTTCGGTGCGTGATGTCGTCGAATTCCCAATTGAAATGTAAAACATGGCCAGTTGAGCTGTGGAGAAAGTGGCCACACCGAAGCCATTCATTCTGGATATATCATACTAGTAGTGGACAACTGACCGGTAAACCTTGGCCATACTTGTTTTTGAATTCGCTCTGGCATGCGCTGACATGCGGTGTTTTTTAAGGGTACCGTAAAAGCATTATTAACAATTTTGTCCTGCAGCTAGATCTGATACTTCTCATTACATAGCAGCGGGCCGCAAAAAATAGAGTATCGCTTAAGAGCTCTTACTCTAGGTCGAGCATTGACTTCCTGTAGTTTTCAACTACTCTACCTCTTTGAACTTTTCGTCACCTTCAATATGGACAAGCTCGGATCGTATAAATGGCTTCGCCTTAGCAAGGATCCTCTTGTTGATATGCCAGGCGCATATTAAATTATGAGCTGAGGGGAATACAGCTTTACTTTGACTGCAAATATTGATAAGAGCGTCATCTTTATGAGTCAACCGTGACAGTGCGTAATTGGGGTAGTTGAAAGTGCTCATATGAGGTTTTCTGGTGTTGCAAGATGAATTCATACATCATATTTTCCTGTTCGTTGCTCACGAAAGTAAATCCAACAATATCATCTATAGTTGCAATGCGTAAAGAGCACCCAGGGGTTCCTGAACCACTTCTTAAAGCATTGAATTAATGGGTAAGTGCCAGGGCCCAGAAGCGCATTGTGTCTCGTCGGTTTGAACACGTAATTTCTACACATGCTCTAGGGACTCGAGATAAAATCCCTGCTTCAAATTATAGATCTCGTAGCATGGTAATTGGTTTTGGCCCTTCCCCGGCACTTTAAATTTGCTGATCCGATGCCAGTAATAATATCGGGCAACTCTTCTATGATACACCGAGGCTTGCCGGAACGAAACGACATTGTATCCTCCCATCCACACGCCGGTCTCTGGCGGCTAGCCACAGCATAGGAAGGAAAATCAAAGAAAAAGGACACTTATTACTATAGGTAATTAGGCGGGTGTAAAGGTTAGATTTCTGGCAATTATCATAACCACCACCTACATACCTTTGTAGTGGTACTAATCTTGGCAAGTCTCCTTAGTACATTTATTATTCCTTGAATGGAGTGCTTTGGATCTAACTTACGAGAGGAGCTTGTACTTGTTGAATCTCGCTCATCAGCTTTGAGAAGTTATTTGATGGTGTAGTTGTGACGAAGATGTTGTCGAGTTCTGTCCCCAGTGGATCCGTACTTAAACAACCTACAAAAAAGTGTAATAGAGACATAATCAAGACCTGGACCATTTTTCATTTATCGTCGTCAGACTCTACTTCAAGGCTTAGATCGTCATCATCAGACGGCCTGGAGCGTTTTCTATTACTCGCTCAATCTATCGCTTATGTCTTCTACAAGGCCTGGAACATTTTCTCAATCTGTGACTTGTCGTCATCAGATTGTTCTTCAAGGCAGACTCTATTGCAACGCCTCGAACAGTTTCTCAATCTGTCACTTGTCGTCATCAGACGCTTCTTCAAAGCCTGGAATATTTTCTGTTTCCACTTATTTATATATACTCTCCTTTCTTCGACTAAAGCTTTTCATCAAGCATCTGTCTTCTTCTTTCTACAATTGTTCTTATTCTTTGTAAATTCTTTTTCCGTACATCGTTTCTTCGTTTTTTTATACATAATTTGTTTGTTCGTCATTTTTTAGTGGTTCGGCTTGACAAGTCTGTTGGTGGCACTGGGATATTATCATATACTATATACCTACTCAAGGTTCGTGTCCTTTCTTTGTCGCGTAGATGGATTTGGGTGAGATTAGTAATAAAATGGATCCCCCCAGAGTATATTACACTTTCTCTTCTATATTTATATATATGTGGCTTCGTATATCGCGCATATCGATGCCCTTCTTTGGTAGAGAATATCAAAATTTCGGAGTTGAGTATCCTTGACAACGCACGGAGGTTCTTTTTAGGTGGATGGAAAGAGGAGCATCCTGATTGTAACTTCCATCCCAGAAGAAAGCAGGTATATTCTACAGAAGGCAGGGAAAGGCGGGATTTTCCCTCCATTACAAGACCAGGAATATCTAAAATTGGGATCCTGGGGGCCTCTTTCCATGATTCCATCCATCCAAAAAGATTACACTTTTACCTCCGTGCGCCAAAATGTTGTGAAGAATAATATACCAGATTAGACGCTGTGGACAGGTCATTTGTCCAGACCATTGGCTGAGTATAGTGTAATAATAAATGACTTAAAGGGGGCTGGCTGAGGCGGTATCATTTTGTATGTACATATCACCTAAACATATTGTATTCGACCTGCCCTTGTTGTGAGGGCTCCTTTCGACCAATCGTATTGTCTTCCGACGCCGTTCGGGGAGCTCGGGAGCAGAGCTGATTGCTGATTAGTTCTCTCTTGCTCAAAAGCTGATGGACCCCGACGAGTCCCCGAAGCTCCTGCATTATCTTCATGTTGAGCTTAAGCTAACCTTTATCCTCTCGTTGACCATTGTTCTGATTCTTGTAATCGAAGGGTCGGCGCCTGCGATAGGATTGATCGGAGGCCTTCATGGGCCGATCAATGATCAATCTATCAGTGTTTGTGTATTTTGGGGACCTCAACACCATCCCCAACCTCCAGAACCCTCACTACTATGTATGTACATATTGGAATACCAACACGTACGGGTTTGAAGCCCCATGCATAAATCTCATCACTACCTGTACAAGATATTGGCCGATAGCCTTACACATTTCAAGCTCCTTTATCGCCTTGTCCAGAGCTCATCTAGTAGGTAGGTACATAATTACGCACTAAGCCCCAGATGTCGTACGTAGTAGATCTAGAGCTCATACTGCCGCGCGAAGTAGGGACAGCTTATCTGGCTTGGAGAGGCAGATACTTAATGGCGACACTTTAGTAGTGAGAGGAAATCGGCCTGGCGAGGAGAACGCTTAAGTTTCGCATGAGCTCCTTCTGCTATTGATGTAGAAATCAGGCCAAAAGTGAATGAATTTGCATGGACAGTAGACAACTATCATCTCTCTGTAGGTCACCAATTGCGCTCAAGGCGACATCTGCTAAATCTCACAAATTGAGCCTCTGTCGGGCTATCTAGGGCTTTGTAGTAGAGCTGCATATGCATGAACATTATGGTGTTCTGGGGGTCAACTGTCCTTCACCAGTTCTCTAGCTCAGTACATCGACTCTCGACTCACCCTGGCGTGCACGACGTTGGTGGCCAACTAGAGCACTTGAAACAGCCGCCGGAGGGTGGTTGTGTAGATAGCTGCCTTCCTCCCCTCTATGTCTGACCTCCCAGGGCCCACTGCATTATTAGGTGCCGATGGCGGCGATGGCATGGGTCACAAGCACCGTGGTAGAAGGAGCTTGTACAGCCTGTTTTTTTGGCTACCCCGTTTGAACCTCTTACGGGTGGCCGGCGTAAGTTTCCGGGTATTGTCAAGCTTTTCCCATCTAGTCACCTCATAAGGTGTTTATAGATGCTCTTGTCCTTACATAGTATTCTTGCAGTTTTTAGCCTTGGTATACTCAACACCATGTGGCATGCTCTAAGCTTGGCCCTTTAATTTAGCATAGTTTTCGAATCTCTGCTTGGATGGGGGCATTGATTCTAGTCAGGCTGGACTCATTCTCATTGGGCTCATCATCGGGCTCAGTATCGGGCTGCCTCTGCCTCTGCATCCGATGCAGTTGGGGATGAGCACCTTCATTGATCGGCTTTCAGTGGAGCCACACACAGACGTTTGTCACTCGACGAGTCTAGGAGCGGCTAGAGCGATTGTTTAGTAATCAGATTGCAGATCATGATGGGCTGGGAGGATTTGCACGCTAAGAGATTGAAGCAGGCCATTGGCATTTACCATATACTGGCCCACTTATTCAGTATACCAATAGCGCCGCGTCCATTATTCAGGTGTTTGTCTCGGATCCCAGGTTTGTGGCTGGGTGAATTTTCA
Organism: Elaphomyces granulatus; assembly: GCA_002240705.1. Taxonomy (NCBI): domain Eukaryota; kingdom Fungi; phylum Ascomycota; class Eurotiomycetes; order Eurotiales; family Elaphomycetaceae; genus Elaphomyces; species Elaphomyces granulatus. Next base: position 14,796 of record NPHW01002719.1, read on the forward strand.
CTTACATTACCGCCGAGACCTTTCCCCCATGAAAAGCTTGTTAGCTTCCGAAGGTC
>NPHW01002722.1:0-19681 GCA_002240705.1 Elaphomyces granulatus
GAATTGATGTCAGCATCCAAGGAGAGTCTCGGGAGATCCGCAAGATAATCATACACGTAGCATTTAGCGGCCTTACGATACCAGCGAAACATGGAGTTGATAGCCTCATGGAGCTCGGCGCTGCTTGACTTGTCGATACAGCACGTGTCGATCCAAAAGTATTCCAAATCATCATGTCCAGCTTGTTCTCCGCAGAACCGGATCTTATTATAGCCAGTCTTTCTCTTGCCGGTACCATCGATCATGTCTTTGAAGCTGACCTCTTCGGTATCTGCTCCCCATGTGTGCGAAAGGATAGCATAAGGGGGTATGTCGCCGCTAACTAGGAAGTCCTTGGTCAGGCTGCACTCGCCAGTGATTTTGCGTTTCAAAAGGCGCATTCTTAGGATCAGATAATCAGATTTCAATATGACTTTCGACGAATTTGAAGGGAGTAGATTTGACACGTTTGTTCGGTTGGCTTCTCATCACACCATGTAATATTTGAAGATCAAAACGCAAGGTCATGTTGGTGACGTTTCCCCTACATAGCCCCCGCCGCCAGCTAGTTAGAGTCACCAATAAAAACGTTCCACGAATTTACGATACATAACTACTTACTTACAGTGATCTCGACGACGAGCCTTGTGGAGGAAGATTAGAACTACGTCAGTCTCTATAATCTATCCAGATTGAACAACACTTTGGCCTTTCAAGTTGTCTTGTTACATCCGCATCAGATGCTACAATAACCAAGTCCTCTGTAACTGACACCAAAAGCCCACTATTTTTCGCAATCATCTGAAATAATATATATAGGTAAATAGGGTTACATATACCGTTATAGATCAATGCTGAGGAAATACCCCCTTAGTAAGAAATATCAAGATTCTGATTGTGTCTCAAAGCTTTTCTAAATAATGTGACGTAATCGATAATCATTTTTCGAGGCCGCTTACACCTCAACCCGGGATGGCGCTAGTATCGGACGAAGAGGCATTTTTGAAATTAACAACCGGGTCTCTTTTAGCAAGGCAAAGTAGATTGAATCCTTGATATGGTACCCTATGCCTGGCTTGAAGACATCCATCAACTGGATATCTTTTGTTCTAGGCTCCCACTAGATACATTCCGAAATATCTAGAGTATGCCGACGTTGGAAAAGCCACCGTGCAGTACGGACGCATGTCAGAACATGACAATGAGACGATATATCGCCTCGGTGAGTTTCTGCTCGTCTCAGTTCCTCGTGCGCTTGAATTTGACAATATATCTACGCCGAGATAGTATATCTTTTTCGCAGCGCCCTGATCATTGATTAATAAACCGGAGGGCCTGCTTGAATCCGAATACACCAAAAGAGGCAGAATTGAACACCACTTTTGGGCTTTCACCTCTGTCAATATCGTATTTATGAAAGTTGAGGAATCATACGTTTCTGAATAATTAAGACTCGACCTAATAGGTCAGGTTCTTGCGAAGTGTCGGATTTTGATAACACTGCTCATGGTATAATTAGCCTGCGACCATACGAACACCGAATTTGAACACTTCCTTTGCAATGGCGAACGGTTCGATTTTTTGGTCTTTCACTCTCGCAGCAAATCTGTTTATTCGTCTGGGATGATAGTGACGTAAATACAGGACCCAACCTCTTCGTTCCGTCATTGAAAGAAAGTATGTGCAGTAACCAGTTATCTCCCTCGTCCTTTTCGATACTAACTATTTCCTCTTTCCGGCCCTAGCAACTCTTCATGGCCTGCATAAATGGTCTACGCTCTTTCGGACACAAGTCTATGTCGGTAGCCGCAAGGTCCAAGACCAAGAAACGCGCATCCACTTGGACGCCCTGGCCAGGGCGGAACTGGCTCATTCGTTCTGCCGAGAAGCCGCAGAATTGGCCCACTTGGAAACGTTCGAGGAAGCTGAGGAGATGGCGGCAAGGTAGTCTAGTTCGCACGTCTCGCGGGCGCCCGTAGTTGTGGGACGAAGACCTGGCTATGATATGCATGCATAGATGTCCATAGATTGCCGTGCCCGGCAGCCACTACCGCATCATATCACCTCGCGATCTGCGCTATTTCTTCCCTAGCCTCATCATTAGCTCTTGTCGCTTATCATGCTTCTCACCGAGTTCGATATCTGTCCAGTCCAGTAGGTAATGAGAGCTAACCACTACGCCGTGATAGCTTCGTCTATGATTTAGGAGCTACATCCTGGCATATATGCAATAACAAGGACCATTTTATTGACGTGATGCCTACCGATGATCCTGTCCTACTGATCGCATCCATGTGTATGTATGGGTTGTCATATGAGCCGATTCAGGGGGTCAGAACGTCACTCATGGATGCGAGCTTCCATATGAGTCTGATGTCAGCGGACATCTATAGATTTCCATGTATTCGTGAGAGACAGGTTCTTACCGCTGGAGGCAAGCGATTTGCAGAGCTTGCCAACCTCACTGGCATCAAGGCAGCTCTCTCCGCAGCTTTAAAAAGTGAGGCTGACTGTCCAAAAGGAGACGTTGAAGCGATTTGTAAGGGGTGAACTCAGAACTGCCATGCGCGTTAAAGCACCCTTATAAGGATGGATTTTCTCTTTTCGATTATCTCAGCTGGGCTCATTGATATGTCGCCATTTTCATTCTATTATACGGAGTACGGCTCACCGTGATAACACCTAGGGTGACACCGTGAACTTTTATAGACGTCTAATTGATATGAATTGAATTGCTGACTCGTTCAAGTATCTTGTATCTGTTAGTCAAGCTCCTTACCATGGATGGTATCATAGGGCGTCCCGTTTCCGATTCCTTTGTGGTGATGCCCACATCGAAATTGACGGGAGTTGAGGTCCTTGCTAGCACCAATATATCTTCTATTCGTCTTACGAATTTCCGAGAGCCTGTGGTTCGTTTGGTCCTAATCGATATCTGTAGACAGAGTCTCATTCGATAAGAAAAGGGGAGGATTCAACTGATTCACAATATGCACCCGACCATGGGCAGCCATTCCGGCCTGTCAATGTATGGATGCGATCTCTGGGCCATATATAGGGTAACAATCCCGATTTGGCCGTCAATTTAATCGCGAGTAGGAGGATAGGTATAGGTACCTGCTTTGATTTAACCCTTAGGATTGTCTTGCTGAAATTCTTAACCACTGGTACATATCTTTTCAAGGTTGACTTCAATTTCTTCTAACCCAAACAAACACATTGAAACCACAGGTATTTATAGTTACGACACGGCACTCACAGTTAACGTCGTCCACTTGTAGCCTGACTTGCCGCAGACGAGTCAGCACACTCGTGTATATGTGATATTTCGTGGTCCAACTCGTTTTCAGGGTAGATTAACTGGTCGTCCAAAAAATGAGCTGTCAAGAAGTCGTCAGTGTACTTCATGAACCCAGTTTATGAACCGTGAAAAACAGCCGGTCCGCTTATAATCAATCCAAATGATGCAACTCGATTATCCTATTTGTAGGGCCCGTACGGCGTGAATGTAGTCAGGTCCCAATATTGTACTAAGATAGATTATCATCTTCTAGTTGAAAGCCTGCCTGATGTCCAAATTTCGACGCGGCTTAAAAAATTTAATCGCTCTAGACTCCAGAGTCTCAATGCTTATCTATTCATGGAAGGGGATATTGGTTCTCTTTCGATAATCTACGCAGAATCGTAATCCTCTATCATGCTTCCCGAGAACAGGATGGGAGCCGCAAATGGCAATCCCGCTGATCCACTTGGAACGATAAATGTCCTGTGCGGATTTTCCTGAATATATCAGTCCCCAACTCTTCAGCAGTGTTCCAGGTTCCTGTTCAGATCATAAGACTGACGAGGGGAAGGTCGGTCCGGCGCCTTCTTAGAAAAGACATCCCTCCATAGCTTATACTGTTCCATGGGACTGGTCGATCGAAGCCTGTTTTTCCTGTATCTCTAGTTCTTTCTTATCTGCGATAATCTTGTCCAGCTCGTGAGGACTCGTAGAGGTCCCAGAATCCTTTTTGCATGACGTATAAATCCTGTAGCTCCTGTGAGAGCAATATCGATCTTCGGAAGACGGAAGGTCTCACTGAGGAACAGTGGGGAGATGTCGATTAGGGGTTTCCTCATTGATCTTTCTCATTAATGCCCTGTTCATTCTATTTAGATAAGCTCGCCACTCCATATCATAAGGTCCGTGAGCGCGTATATTCATTCTCCAAGCTCTGCTTAAGAAATTAAACCCTTCTCTCGGGCTTCTCGATAGCTGGATCTCTTTGTTCCATGTCTTCCGATGCGCAGGATTCGGGGGCGGTTTCAAGAGTTGCAAGCTCCTTTCTGAGTTCAATATTAATAATCTCTCGATTCTTCACGCCCAATCAAATATCGTGTTCTGCAATCCATTTCCTTCCCAATATGATCTGGTGCTGGTAATTGAAAAGGGCATGTCGATAACTCCTTGTCCATCGATGCTCAAATTTAGAGAGATAATATGAGTTACCCCCATAAAGCTTCCTAACGTCTATGGTGTATGCTGTATCGATAAACGCATATTAATTTGCTCTAATCAAGGAAGAAATCTGTCCATTCCTTCCAACTTGGGAGGTTATTAACTGACCCGGGAGAGTAGAGAGATCGATAATTCGTTCCTACCGTCGGTTTCCTCATCCTTCCGGTAGCTTTCGACTGTCCATCAATCTTGGGTTTCAGGCCTAGCAATGTGTCCATACCATGAACAGTTATAACACCTTGCCTTGTCCCTAAGATGGTTTTCCGGTCCCAACCCTGTACCTCGATTGCTGTTATCTTCGGTTTTAATGGCGGGAGACGTGGTACGGGCATCAGGGGTCACGACGCGCCTGGGGGTGTCGGCGCGGCGAGCTGCTAGATCCTATTGGTGCGGTTTGAGAACAATCTTGAAATGTTCCGTCGGCTCGAAGTTCGAACTAACTCAGACTCAGGAATGGCTAATAAGTTCCTCCAGCTTGGTTGTCACTGTGATAAAGCTCATTCATATTGTGTTACTTCTGCTTCGGACGTCCAGTACACGAATTCGGAGAGGGGATTCATGATACTTGTCACTATTTTCATGAATAATTGCCTGAACTTATTCTTCGCTGTGATGACGCAGTTCGGATCGTTTTCAGATGCTCTAGTAGTAGGTCCTTATACTTTAGCCATGGAATGATATGCCTATAGGCTGGATCCTTTGTGCGACTATGTAGCCATATATGTATGCCATACTCTATACCTAGGTACGCAACGCAGGGGTGTTGTCATGTTGGCGGAAACTCCTGTTCCATCAAGGGAAGCAGTCTTCAAATCTTGGGTCCTTGCAGCTGTCAGAAATTCAAAATTGAGGTCTGGATCTCCGTCGTTTTATGGATTGTTGAACCTCCGCAATCGTCAATTGCGTGATCCTCCACGTGATGTAGAAGCAATATGAGGTAATGACAGACCTTTTGCTGTTATCCTTTTCCAATTTATTATTATTTTTTATTTATTTGCTTGTTTTTTATATTTTTCCCTTTTCTAACCTCTTCTTCCCTTTCCCTTGTTGTATGTACGACAGCTACACTGCTCCATACTTGTCACATCACATCACGAGACCAAGCCCAGGCCCCAGACGCAGAAACTAATGTCGCTTCTCTCCTGCCCGACCAACCGGCGACTTACACGATTCTCTCTGGTCACCATCGGCACCGCTCGCACGTTAGTTTCAGGCTTTCAGCACACCTATTGATATTCCATCCACGGCCTTACAGACAACATCCTTCACAGCCAAGCTCGGTCCATGTCGACTTTACATATATGTAGAACCCCCCGTGGTCATGGTTGCGGATCCAACACACCCCGTGCCAGTGCTATACTGGACTCGGCATTTCGCACCTGCCGGCCTATTATAGTGCGGGAAATGCCCGGGACGGATTCTGCTTCGACTGCCACAGACTAGAAGAGAGCGAGCAAGCTTTCCCGTAGGTCGATCGCTAAATAATGGCAGGGAAACACGATCCTGGAAGCTGGAACGTTTCAACATGGGAACACCAGCGAACCAGAACTGCTTCTCGGACGATTCCTGGCTGCAGCGGAGGGACTTTGTTTTTTAATCACACTGCACCAGGCCTCTCCGAACCGTGGGATTAGGGTATGATATCGAATCCCACCCAGTCAGCGACCTCTGTGGCTTTGCGCGAACGCACTGGCCTCATGAGACACGAGACTCGATGACACAATTCCAACCCTGCGGTTCCTGGCATGTAGAAGGGGGACTTTTAACTTCTTTGCCGCATCTCAGCTTTTCAGCAGCTGCAGCAGTTGGGGGGACTCTTTGGCCCCCGAAGAAGAGATGGCTGGAAAGTCGCACAATGTGACAAGAGGCGACGTTGAGCTCGAGCGGCCAGCCCGTAGTGTCGACGGAACGACCATCATCGTTTATTAGTTATCATCAACGCCGTTCAATTCGTCATTAATATACATCCTCTACAATACCATTATCACGCAGCAGAAGGTGGACTCTTTAGTGGATTAACCCCACTTAATTTCCCCGCGAAATTTGTAACCTCCACAGGGTTCTTGAAAACGATGGGTCGTCGTTTTAAAATAAAGGCCGAGTGGATCCTTTCCGTCACTCTAAACCAATAAAATTGTTCAATCTTTACACAAGTCATGTGATTATAAAACCCCACCCCGTGGCTTTTAAATGCTTTTATTGGCTACACTACTGTGCTACGTGCCATGGATTTTGGCTTATCACAGTTGCTTCTTCATTTTCATGCACAGCTACATCAAGATAGGAATAGGGTATTAGGGAATCAAAGTAACTAGTTCCAATATAGGGTTTTCTATATATGGGCACACGGGGGTTCTAATTATAACATTCTAATGGATATCTAGACAGAGGCATAGCCATTCCTGACGTCGGGGGGCAGAAATGCTAGCGGTATAGTTATATATGAATTATCATAGTTATATTTTATTTTCAGGCCGTCCGAGGGAAGCAAGGCAGAGAGGCTCCTGCTCGTCATCTTGAATTGAATTGGAAGACACGAGTTTAAAAGTTCAACGGCGTGGCGAAACAACGCAACGGTGGATGGTGACGAGGTGATAAGCTATGCAGTATGCAGAGATCCACAGTCAAAAAGAAAAGGTTGGCTGGTTGGTTGACGGCGCCTTGAAGCGGGGATCTTGATTAATCTCCCCCGGGTTTTGTGGTGTGATAGCCACAAACCGTTTAAGAGGCCGAGCAGTTATTAGTTACTAGTTTATGATAATTACTAGCAGGACGCCCTGGATCTCTCAGAACCCTGGGGCCAAGGGTAAGGACGGTTTCTTTTCTTTTCTTTTCTTTTTCTCCTTTTTTTTCTTCGGGCTTCACACATGTCAAAGGTTTCCAAATATGTCGTTCCCAATGAAGACATCCCTCTAACCTTAACTAGCGACGAATTAGAATTGGCCAATGCCTATGTAACATGACTAAAAATTAAAGAGAAAAGAGACCTTGGGACTGGCAAAAGTATATAATAATAAGTAATCGTCCTCTGGCTATGATATGATTGTCTTTTATACATGTGTATGTATGATGATTTATCCATATGTCAAATGCGATAAGCTTATAACCCCGCAGCGTCATTGAGGCTAATATAAGACATGAAGACGGCCGAACCACGGCAAGATGTTGGGATAGGGTTACGATTTCCATCACCCAGAGCTTAGTTTCGGTCACCTGGCACTTTGGATGGATGGCTGGGCTATCTTCAGATTACTTCTTGTGGTTCGGCAGGTTACATTAGGTATACATAGTACAATTTACCATTACCGCTGGTTTCCAATCCTGGTTCGATACCTACATGTAGTTATGTATCATAATAGTGGATGGTTGCTGTCCAGGTTTCGTTTCCTTCTGTTTTGTTTTGTTGTTTTGTTGGCTTTCCTCCTACAGCTTCGTTTCCATCTAGCTACATAGGTGATATATCTACATGTACATAGCTATGTACATACATACATACATACATATATACATATAAGATAACCACTTTGAATTTGATTGACGATTTGTTGTGGAGCGAGGCATGATTTCCCCGGACCGGATCTGAATCCTGATGATGTTGAAGATTTTCTTACCGATCAGTTACCTACATATAATAATAACTATCCTATATGTATACCTCCGTCTCGGTTGTCTATAAAAGATTATAACATCGTACCGTTTTGGCAATCTAGGTGAGATTAATATTGTCTGGCTTTTAGCCCCTGCCATGCACCTCAACGGTGAAGAAGGAACCGATGGATCAGGAAGATATTCATTTATCTGATGCTGAGACAGTCAATCTGTTCCCTTTTCGGCTTGGTTAGAGACTGGTTAGGGGAGACATTATTGCATGGCCTGATAGTACATACATACATACATACTTGGCCTTTTGTTCCGTTTCGTTTGAGTGGAACTGTTGATGTTGATGGGAATCTGGGCTGCATTCTTCAACCATGATGAGAAGTCTGAAGAACTATGATAAGAGCAGGGAGAAAATATATGTATCATATCATATGATGTCACTCTTCTTGTCACCTTCCATACTTACTTCTAAGTTCTGTGCAACTCGGGATGTTCTCCGGTTGAACTTTGAAGGGTGGTCTGATAGAACAGGTCAGATCATTGATCATCGATTCTGACTTTTGTATCTAAAGGATCGTCAGGAGACCTACTTTAGTACTGTGCTGTAGAGTGGTACTCTTGGACAGGGTTATCCATATCTACTCTTCTTATAGCAATAGTTAATATGACCAGGTACAACGGGTTCATGATACTTTACCAACTATCTCCTTCTATACGACCTCGGACCCTTAAACTATGCAATTGGTCATCTCGATTCTACATACTAGCTGTTCTTCTTCCATTGATAGCTTGCCTAATGCTCCTGGTTGCATTCCTGTCCTATTTGGACCCTGGCAAGAGTAATAATGGACTCCTACGTATGTAATCAGCTTCAATGGACTGTTATGATTATTTATAGGAGAGTTACTAGAACAGAGGTATTTTACATACATGATACGAGACTAGTAGTATCTCTTAGTACTACAGTTTACTAGTGGTACTAATACTAGTACCTTTACTTTATATCTGGCCAATGAAGAGCATCAGCTCGGTGCTAGTCCTATAGTAACTTACCACCATTACTGTATTGAGTTAGGTACCTAGGTAGGTAGCTAAGGTTGTACTACGTAAGGACCTTACGTACGTTTACTCGATACATTAGTATAGATACGTGTATTATTACCCCCGCGCTTATGGTACCTCCAGCTCCATCATATTATTATTTTTTTATTTTCTCCTTCGTCTACAGATTCTATTTCTAAATTCTCCACCACCCTCGTTTCTACTTGTTCTTCTTCCTTTCATGGACCTCTACATACGACTTCTCCTCCTGTCTATCTAATTAATCATATCCTTTCCCACCTTCCTTCTGTTTACTTTATGATATCGTTGTGTAAAGGTGTATTGGCCTGATTGCTGAGGTGTCTGCCATCGAGGAAGAGAGAAAGTAAAGAGAGGAACGACAAAAAGAGCAGAGATAAGCAGAGAGAAAGGAAAGGGAAAGGAAAGGGAAAAGAAAGGAAAAAAAAAGGAAGAAAAGAAGAAAATCACAGCTCGGAGGTATGCTCTTATCCATTTGCCCTCTTTCCCTCATCGTTCGCCCTCAATCCCTCTTGGGAATCGTCCAACTATCATAACTAGTTACTATTCTTGCTCGGAGTCTTTCGTCCTCGATCGGCTTCGAGACGCTCATTCCAGTATGCTGCAGTGGCACCCACTGCTGCATCAACAACTATCCCCCCTCTTCCCCCACGGATGATACCCACCGTTAGACGGAGTGATAACTAATAAGATCCCGTTCTTCTGACCAGGCCGATCCTGCCTCCGAAAATAAAATAATAATTCTCCCTCCTTCGTCTTCCTCCTCTCCAGCAAGAACAACAAAGGCCCGGGTCCTTATTTTCCTTCCTGTTCCCTCTCGCAACACCAGTCCGCTGTGAGATTATCATCCTTCATCTGCGCCACTCCCCCGCCGTCTCTCCTTATCCCCCCTCCTCTCCTCTCCACCATGGCCGCTTGATGTCGCGGACGAAGCCATCAGCTGCTTGCGGGCGCCCGTTCTGCCTGGCAGACGGTTTGGGGCCCGGCGTCGACCAATCCCCTAGCCACCCCTACCTCTGTTCTCGACGGCGCTGATCTGGTCCAGCATGGCGGGCAATGGCACTGAAACCCCAAAGTTCCTCACCCCACCGACCATCTTGGCCTTGCGGCAAGAGGGGCGCGACGACAATTCCCGGCGGGTGCCCATGGAACGCACCCTGAGTGAAGATATGCGGGCCGAGCGCGAGGATCTTCGGGAAGCCGCCGAGCAGACATTGAACATCATCCTCGACCTGGGGCTCGATGGGCGCATCAAGTGGGTGAGCCCATCCTGGAGGCGTGTCGTGGGATCTGCGCCTGAGTCCGTAGAAGGCAAGATGATCTCCGATATCTTGCTCAGCAACCAGACCGCCTTCCAAGATGCCGTTGAGTCGATGAAGGAGGATGATTCCCGGAGTCGTTTTATCCGCTTTGCAATGCAGATGGGCCCCGATTCACTCCTGGAGCATACCCTGGACTCTCCAGCGGCCTCGCAGGAGGACAACACTCCTGTCAATGAGGGCCAACCGGACACCGGCATCAAGGAACAGGGGTCACAGCGATCTTTGATGGCGGATCACCCGTCGGATCTCCTCAATATGGAAGCACAGGGGATCATGGTCTACGATCGGTCTGCGGACGGAGAGGGACATGTGAGTGGGCACCTCACCTCCAGATGACGGAGAATGGAAAACGAAAAACGATCATGAACTGATTAAGTTTTTGCAGACAATGTGGATGCTACGCCCATCAACACCGCCTCGTGAGGTGACAATTGATCTTCCCCCCTTGCTGGTCGAATCGCTCGGGGTTGGCGCTGAGGTCCTCGCCAACCATCTGACCTCGCTGGCCGAGTGGGCAGCCAACGATCCCGACCCAGCCAAGATACCTCCGTCCACCCCGGTCCTATGCCGGATCTGTGAACGTCAGATTAACCCGTGGTGGTTCGAGAAGCATTCCGATCTCTGCCTGCAGGAACACCGAGCGGAGATGGATGTCCAATTGGCGCAGGAAAACCTAAATGAACATCGGCATACCATCGTGAAGGCCCTGGACGCCCTGGAAGCGCGTCAGAGCCGACAATCTCCGGGTGAGGGCTTTTCACCTACCGGTGCCGCGCCAGAGTATAAGGGGCTGCCGATTGGTCCATCACCCGTGTCCTCGGGGCCCGGATCGAGTGCCGGTTCCTCGTCTCCAGCCACTCCTCCGCGATCCAGGGATCCCTCCACCTCCGGCTTTGGACATGCTCGAACTCGCTCCTTTGCGGTCCGACGGCCGCTGGCTCGCATCGTGGAATTGATCTTGGACCTATGCGATACCGCATTGGAGATCAGCACTCCCGCTCTGAAGGAGTCCCGTATAGCAGACACCGGAGAAGACCTTCGAACCCTGTCCCCTCAATCAGAGTCTCGGGTTTCCCAAGTCCTGCAGTGGCACTCTCCCAGCAGTAACACCCTGGAACAGGAGCAAGGGTTGGCGGCATTGGCCGCGGACACCGAGCAGGTGGCCAAAGCGAAAGTGGATGCCGTCCTTCGACACCGCGACATTGTCGAGTACGGGGAGCGAATCCGGGTGGAATACGCGGTTCTCGTCGAGGAATGCGTTAGTGCCGCCATGAGTAAGGCTGAGCGTATTGCGGCGGGGGAATTGAGCGATACGTCGTCCTCGAGTGATCAGGCGGTCTCTCCACAAGAGCTTTCGGAACTGGAGCAGGATGGACCCCAGGGTCCGGTCCTGCTGCCCCCTCAGGCTCCGACGACCGAGGCGATGGCACAGCTACGCGATTCTTCGGAGCCATCGATCTCCTCTCTATCCCCCCAGGGAGGATCCTCCGTGGCGGTCTCCACGCGGTCGGCCAGTCCTCTGGAGTGCCCCACGCCACGGTCCCATAAGAGCGCCGCTGGTCTACTGAGCACCTCCCAACTGTCCAAGCGCGGTTCTCTGCTGGCCGAAAGTGACGCAGGTGAAAACAGTGACAGCAGTGCCCCTTCCTCTATATTCCCAGGTGGGATTCGGACGGAATCTCCTTCACTGGACAAGGGTCTTGCCCGCGCGACAAGTGCAAGGGATCGAAAACGGCGGAGTCTGATCCTTCAAGGCTTGGCCAGCGGCTCGTCGCGGCGACAACAATCCCCAGCGAGAATTCCGAATCCCCAGTTGCCTCTGCGCCTGTCCAAGCCACGTCTTCCAAGCGGCGAGAGCATGCCCTCGCCCAATATCTCACCGCTGTTGAACACAAGCGACCTGGCAGCTCAAGGCCTCCCTCCACATTCGCAGCATCACCTTTACCACCAACATCAGCACCACCATCACCATCACAATCACCATCGCAGACAGTCATCTGCGACCTCCTCGGACATCCTCAAGGTCCCCATTTCGCCGCATCTAACTTCTGTCAGCCAACCCCAACCCCGTCCTGCTCCCCCTTCCATCAAAGATTTCGAAATTATCAAACCCATCAGTAAGGGAGCCTTCGGTAGCGTCTTCTTGTCGAAAAAGAAAGTCACTGGGGAATACTTCGCCATCAAAGTCCTGAAGAAGGCTGACATGGTTGCCAAAAATCAGGTCACGAATGTAAAGGCGGAAAGAGCTATCATGATGTGGGAGGGGGAGAGCGATTTCGTTGCGAAGTTGTATTGGACATTCTCGAGCAAGGACTACCTGTACTTGGTGATGGAGTATCTAAATGGTGGAGATTGCGCCTCTCTCGTCAAGGTGCTGGGAGGACTACCCGAGGACTGGGCCAAAAAGTATATCGCAGAGGTCGTGCTCGGCGTGGAGCATCTCCACAACCGGGGCATCGTTCATCGCGACCTCAAACCGGACAACCTCCTCATAGACCAAAAGGGGCATCTCAAGTTGACGGACTTCGGGCTGTCCCGCATGGGTCTCGTGGGACGCCAGAAGCGTGCGTTGAAGAGCCCCAATGAGTCGGCACCCGACCTCCTCAAACATGGCCCTTTTCCCCGGACTGTATCTCTTGCGTCATCTCGGTCGGCGTCCTTTGATTTTCAAACCAATCAGTCTCCAAGCTCGACTCCCCTCATCACTCCTGATACCGCCGGCAGCTACAGCCAGCCTTCCTACTTCAGCCTTGGTCAGAATACTCTCAGCCGGGAGAACTCGAGGCGTGCGTCTGGATATCGGAGTGACAGTGGTGGCAGCGATAGCTTCAATGCCGTGTTCCGGACTTTTTCCCTCCATGACGGTGGCGAAACCCCTGCCCCTTTGCTTCTGGGGACACAGTGCGGTCTGCCGGAAGAGGAAGCCCAGAGTGAAGGGGGCGATTCTCCCCATCTTTACCCTCTGCAGCAAACTCTAAGCCGATCATCCACTCTCCATAGCACGCCTCCTCAGCAGACGATGCTACCCCCACCGATGGCTTTGTTCGATCCGGACGATCACAGCCGACGTTTTGTGGGCACGCCCGACTATCTCGCTCCGGAGACGATCAATGGGGTTGGCCAGGATGAGATGAGCGATTGGTGGTCCCTGGGCTGCATCATGTTCGAGTTCCTGTACGGCTCCCCCCCCTTCAATGCCCCAACGCCAGATTCGGTTTTTGAGAACATCCTGCACCGTCGGATCAACTGGCCTGAAAATGCCGATGAACTGGCGTCTCCGGAGGCGATTGATTTGATGAACAAGCTCATGACTATCAATCCTCAAGAGCGCCTGGGAGCCAACGTCAACGAGAAGTTCCCCAACGGAGGCGCCGAAATTCGCAGTCACCCTTGGTTCTCCGACATCAATTGGGATACCCTGCTTGAGGACAAGGCGCAGTTCGTGCCAATCACCGAAAATCCCGAAGACACGGAATATTTTGACAGTCGTGGCGCCACCCTACAAGAATTCACAGAGGAAATGGAGGATCAGCCCCCCACCAAACATCCGGTCGCAGCTGGCGACTATGCAGATCGTCCGCATGACGCACTCTTCAAGGCTCGCTCACAGGGAAACTCTGCGAAGCGAGGATTGATGCCCTTGCACATCCCGCCACACGTTCGGGACTCGCGTAGCAGAAGGCTCAGCGAGCCGGTCATGGTGGATGATTTTGGCAACTTTAACTTCAAAAACCTTCCCATGCTGGAAAAGGCAAACAAAGATGTGATTCAGCGGTTAAGACAAGAGGCAATGCAAGTTCAGCAGAGGGCCTACACTTCGGCTGCCCAAACCCCGGTATCCAGCTCTGGACCGTCTCTGGAGGGTAGCCCGCTTCTACCGATGCCTCTGCAAAGGGCCCTGTCACAAAATAAGGGCTCCAACCGACCTAACTCTCCATCCAGTCATAGCCAGGCCAATTCATCTCCCAGTCGGCCGTCGCAGCCTTCGTCACCGCTATTGGTGCAGTTCAGCACCGGCCAGAATCTTGAACGCCGAAAGACCTCGGGCTCCTCATCCACACAATCTCACCAGTCCGCCGGACCGCTGCCATCTGAGAAACTTGCCGATGCTCCTCGACTGACTACGAGCATCAAGATCACATCCCCTGCACCGTCCCCCAGTAAGCCTGCCCGTGTAGCAGCACAGTCCCCGGAAAACCCGATTTCTGGAAACCGCCAGATCAGCGTTTCAACCTCTCGAGCCCGGTCACAGACGATCGGATCTCAGGACAGCGAGCCTCCCTCTTCGAGGGAATCATTATTTTTGCCTGGCCATCACAAACGTCGAAGTCAACTTTTCGACGTATCGCCGTCATCTTCTGACAATGAAGATCCTCGTGCAAAAGCACTTCTAAAAGTACAGCGACGGAGGCAGAGTTCAAGACGCCTTTCACAAATAAACCTTCTTGAGGGTCCATTTTTCCGACCATTGGACGTCCTCATCTGCGAAGATCATCCTGTATCAAGGCTTGTCATGGAGCGTCTGTTCGAAAAGCTGCGCTGCCGCACCATTACCGCTTCTAACGGTGCTGAGGCGCTCCGGTACGCATTGAGTGAGGTCGAGTTCGATATCATTATGACAGAAGTCAAACTGCCACAGATCAACGGGGCAGACGTTGCTAGGATGGTACGAGAGACTCGAAGCCCCAATACCCAAACTCCCATTATCGCCGTCACCAGCTATCTCAAGGATCTACCCGAAACCCATCATTTCGACGGGCTCATTGAGAAACCTCCTACGATATCGAAACTCACCGAGACTCTCTGTAAATTTTGTCAGTGGAAACCTCCCCCGAAAGATTACGCGCCAACTCAGCCGTTGTCCATTCCATCCTCGATGCACCGTCAGAATTCTCCGCGCACGGAGGACAGTCCCAGTTCGACATCCTCCGGATTCGCGCACATATCATCAAGTTCTTACCGTGGCTCCAGTCAAGAAGACTCCCTTGGGAGCAGCTTCTTCGGCGACATGGACTCCATCAAGCCGGAAGAAGCCCCTGTTATTATTAGTCACCATGTTGATGACTGGGGTCCTGGCCACGGAGGATTGGGTATCTCTGAAGATCCTCCCGCCATTTCTTCTGATGTGACTGAGCCGAAGTTGAGCTCGAATTTGATACCCTTCCCCAACCTACCCCATACTGCTGCCACGCCTCCATCGACAAGCAGCTGCCCTAGTGTGCTTACCTCTCGAAAGCAGCGGTCTACTGAAGGCATTCGTGCCAAGAGAGAGTCTCGTGAAAGAATGCGCCATGAGTGTGCGGAATCGGGTGATGACGAAGATGAGGAGCTTGGCAGTCTTCAGGTGCGAGCTCGCAGCCCACGCGCAGCCAAAACTCCTCGATCGAGCTCTAAATTAGGTACGGAAATGATGAGGACGAATAGCCATGGAAGTGTGGTTAGCGGCAGTGAGGAAAGCACGATGGGGCATATCAAATATGACAACGAGACTGATACGGCCGATGAGGATAAAGAAGCTCTAGGTTCACCAGGCGATAGCGAATTGGATGAAAAATTCCAGGGGCTTTATATTCAGGAGGATACTGCTGAAGATTTTACGGATGATCAACTGGAGGTATGTAGTAGTTATGAGCGATCGGAATCAATGCTGTCAGGGCGAGAACGAAACATAATCTCTAAGCGCCCACCTCTATACCCACCTCATCAATTCGAAACAGAAATTCACTCTCCCTCCAAGCCTCTTGGGCAGTCGATCTCCGAACAACCGACCTCTTCGGACAAGACTCCGACCACCCCAAGTTTCTGTTTCCCGCAGAAGGATAGCAAGGTCGACTATGGACGCCCGCGTGCAGGAGCGAGAACGGGACTTGTTAGATTGAACTCTGATGAAAGCATAGACGCCCGCAGAGCCAGTACCTATACCACCGGCGATGTGGACGTGGACACGGATGCAGGATCCACACCCAAACCAGCACCTACTCCTGTCCCTCGTGATGCAGATCTAGAGAGTGAGCCCACGCCGCGCGCGACGGGAAAGGGTCCCCAGCGTCCACAGCACAGGGAGGACAGAAGCAGCATCTTACCTTGGCGAAGACGTTGAGGTCGCAACCCTTTCGATATTTTTTTCTCTCTTAAATGTACAACGCTTCCGTACGACGTACCGCCTTTTTCATTTTTTTCCCCTTCATTTTTTCTTATTGGCCTTGTCATACGACGGAGTTGATTCTGATCAATATTTTGCACAACTAATATCATCCTTAAAGTTCATTGGGCATTTCCCCTCTTCTCTGTTAACAAACGGAGTATTTTTGCTCTATCTCAGTCCTTACACCTGGGGTCCAGCGTTTATTGAGCGAGGGGTGTTCTAGGCCATTGACTAGGGAGTGAGCTTCATTGCGTCTGCCTCGTTTCTGTTGGTAGTCTCTTCCTGCTTGCTTCATTTCATCTGTTTGATTTTACCATATGCATTACAAGTAGTTTTGATTCAACGAGAACTAGGCAGATTTTGATGCCTAAGGTGTGTTGACGAAAATACTCGAGAGGAAAATAAGGATGGATGAAAATAGTTGAAAAAATTGACTGGCTGTTAAAGAGGATCATATCTGCCCAGACCAAAAGTTTCAGAAAAAACAAGGAAAAGAGAGGAAAAAAAAAAAAAAAAAAAATTTTTTTTTGAAAGAAAAGCTCAATACACTTGTCCTATGCTGCTCTTTCTATTTATTACATTGATCTATCGAAACATTCATTCATTACCTATCATACTTTTTATTGACACCATTACTTACCACCTCACCATCCATCCGTCTCTGCCTTTTAGTTCATTGTCTATATCAATCCTGTTTATTTGTATCGGAAATCCCGATGTTCTATATTTTGCAGCGTACTTATTATGACTTTTATTTTTTACGACTTTATGTATTCTAATGGTAATGAGGGGGCTTTTTTTTTCTCCACTTTTTGGCCTGTCATTTATGTTCCTCTTTCATTCTATACTTCGGTATATATATCTGCTTCAAAGAAAGCAAGCAAGCTGTAGGAAGCTTGAAAAGAAACCCCAACGAATCTACCCCCTGGCCCTTGGGGATTTCTTTTTGTACATACAGTATAACTGCTTATCACATGTACTAGTAGGTAGCATCATGATGAAGTATGTAACTGTATGTTCCGGCTTCCAATGGCTTTATAAAAACTTGTGATGCTTCCCTTGGCTACCGTATGCTATAACCATGTATGTATGTAGTACGCACATATGTATGTTCTTTTTTCACACCACCGGATGGGATGATGTTTCCGAGGCAAACGTCCTGGTGGAGTATTTCTCCGTCTTGATATAGAGAACGACGGGCCTTGACTGCATTCACGCAATGTCTCCAAAATCTCAAGGACGGTCGTCGGTCTCGAACCTGTGGAGCGATCCACCGAGTGGTGACAACAACTACCTAATATATATGCAGTTGAGGATCATTTTGTTGCTGCAGCTGATGGGTCCGCCATGCTATGCTTGGTGTTGCTTGCCTCTGCAGTGCTTCGACTGTGTGGTCAAGACCATGGCAGAATCAGATCCAATGTTGCCACGGCCTGAAGTAACTGCATCGCGCTGAAGCTTTCGGGGTGTGGTGTGCCAAACAGCCTCCTGCAGGCCATGGTGTAAATTTGTAAAGTGTCGGGTGCTGCAAACGGCTTGTTGGTGGTTGTACTTGAAGAGCAGCTGGAGAACTCCACAAATGTTTCTTTCCTTGACCTGCTCTAACTACTATACTAGACTTCGGACTTTTCACTGGCTGTTGACCACTTCACCTTGACTTATAAGTTAACTAGAATAGCAGGTGACTTACGATGTCCTTGTTCGTTTCGTCCCAAGATTGTTGGATCTCTCAGGTAAAGTCGCTCTATATACCTCAGTCTTATCGTCGACCTCCACATATGACTACCTACACTCTTACCTCGGCTGTCCTCTTTGATTGGTGCGCTTACCCCCAAGTTCCAACTCGGCATCATCCATCAGCATGTAGCCAAAGAGGACCGCGAGGAAGCAATCGGGCCTACGCGATATCGAAGGCCTCACTCACAGGCTACAGCTGTGACTCACAGCTGTATATCACAGATCTGTCAAATACCCACATACCTCCAGTGCCCACAAAAATAGTGTCCGTGAAGAAATAGGCGGACTGGTTAACGTTGGCAGGAAACACACGGCTCTGGCATGTCCACAAAGCTCCAGAAACCCGGTTCGATGCGACCCATCTAGGCAAAATTCGCCAATACCGGAACGTCAGCCCAACCTCCGCTATCGTTAGGACATTACTCTATCATACTAGATATATATATATATGATGAGGCCGACGTTCCTAGCCGCTTCCCAAGCTGCAGAGTGCCCGTGTCCTAGGGAGATTGGACTGAAATTGCAAAAGCCAGGCAGCGAACCCTCACATGACTGAAGGTCTCGACGTTTTCCTTCGATGCCTTCGTTCCTTGCACCATCCGTCCGTTCTGCAGAAGACCACCATGGTGTGGCCTCGAAGCCTTCCATGTTGGTGGCCGTCAATGTTATTGGCGATTAGGGTGGTTCTCTTGGCCAAGCGATTCCGTCCGCCCATGATGCCCTATCTTTGGAAGCGGGGAACTTGGAAGACATGTCGACTTCGAATTCATACATTTCTACAGTAAATATGTACGAGTTCAAGGTTTGGTCTTACTCCAACGAGGACGCTAATCAATGTGGTTGGTGTAACTAAGCGGGCCCGAAAAGTGGCGCCGTGGACCGTCAACAATATCTTCACACAGAGATAGGCATGTCAATCAGCATTTTGATATTTCTCACTAACAGGGTATTTCCTCGGTGATCTATAACGATATATGTAACCGTATTTATATTCTTTATTTTAAATGATGTGTTAAGGAGTAGAGTACTCTATCATAGTGTTGCAAAAAATGGTGGGCTTTTGGTGTCGGTTACAAAGGACTTGATTATCGTATGTAGCATCTGATGCGAATACAGAGCGTACGTGACTCGAGCGTGAGATATGTTGAGTTCGTGAAACTGTGTTTAACAAGACAACAAGCGAACTTGAAAGTGCCGTTCAAGGATGTGTTAGATTGGAAAGTCACTATTTTGTGTACTGGCGTTAATTATCTATTTTATTGATTTCATTGTTTTATGGGATCTTCAAGTCGACACATTATTATGTACCAACACCTC
>NPHW01002723.1:0-14949 GCA_002240705.1 Elaphomyces granulatus
CATGTACCAGTAACAAAAACACATTGCTAGGAAAGGAAGTGCCTCTAACAAATAGGTCATGTGTCCCTAACAAACATGGCATGTGCCAATATCACGACCCACATATTATTACTCTTTCATGATAACCCCTCTCATATGATACATAGCCCCTAGCACAATTTGTTACTAGTTTTTAACTCAATCTAGTTAACTCTCATTTCTCAAACACTAGAGATATTCACATGACGGCTGACCTTTCCTTTCGAAGTTTAGTTTTTTATTTTAGGCCTTCCTTTCAAGGGTTGGGGTTCTTTTTAGTTAAATCGACCTTCCACCAAAACTAGGTAGAATTCTGGCCTCAAACCTCCCACATTTCGAATTTGCCTGCAATTTAACAACGCAATCGAAATAATTATTGTTGGATCAAAATCATACAGAATTGGCTGACGATTATTTCAGTTCCATCCTCGATAATTTTGAGCATGTGTTTATTGAGTTATTCCTGTGCCAAGTACATGTTTAA
Source organism: Elaphomyces granulatus (assembly GCA_002240705.1). Taxonomy (NCBI): domain Eukaryota; kingdom Fungi; phylum Ascomycota; class Eurotiomycetes; order Eurotiales; family Elaphomycetaceae; genus Elaphomyces; species Elaphomyces granulatus. Next base: position 503 of record NPHW01002723.1, read on the forward strand.
AAGGGCCGCGGGAGCTAATGCCACTAATCGCGGGTGCCGTCCACTACTAAGAGTGAGTCCCGGTTTAGGGCCACGAACGATTATACATATTAATAAGATTGAGTTTAACTTACAGTCTGAGTGAGAAAGGGGCCTCCGACCTATTATGATAGTGCCCCTATCGTGATCTGGAACTTGAAAACTACACATTATTAATAGAAGATTATTATAATCATTATCGTAGGAAGTTGAATTTATTCGAGGGTTAGGAGATAATATGTAACCTGTGGACCTTGCCATGTTTTTTTTACTGGCCGGCTGATTATAATATAGTTACCTAGTGGCGCAGAGTGGAACCGAATCACCGGAAATCTTATCATACGGTAATTATGATACATAGTCATTCCTCTCTAGGCACTAGTCTGTATTATTCGGCTTCGGGCGGTGAATTTCGGAACTATGATATCATATAAACATGGTGGAAATTGTAATTAATTAGTGTACAGTACTCTAGACCAATCTTATTAATAATGTACAGTGGCCTCCTATCGTAATTTGAAGTAATAAATTGACTATAAGTCCAACGGTTTGCAAGATGATTGATATGGTAGCTACGACTAACTAAACGACGGTACGTCGCGGCTGGCTCTCACAAGAAGAAATCATCGCCGATCCAACTGGGCTGAACTTGATTCATTTCGCCATTTGGGCTCGCCGAAAAAGGGGAAGAATGATGGACCGGAGCAGTTGATACTCTACTACGTCGAGGAATCGGGATATGCGAGCCAACAAGAATGCATCACCGTCAAGCGCGAATGTAGAATCTAGAGTTGAGTCGTTACTCTTCCTGCCCTTTTTCCATAGTGGTTTTGGGGGTTTAATGAGGACGTACCTAGAGGAGGCAGACGTGATTTCCCGACTGCAGTGGCCGATTGCGAGAACAGCACTGTAAATGTCTCTAAGCCAAGAAGAACAAGCATACCAGATTAAGCGAGCGGGTTTGTGCTACAAGGCCGATATCGATCCTGCATCAATCAAGTCAGCAACGATGCATTTGCGGCTTGAAGGCTGGTAAGAATCCAATATGACCGATCGCTACTCGTCAAGTTCATTCAGTAGGGCCACGACAGGTCAAGCAAAAATATACTGTGGGCGAGCGACATCCCTTATGTGGCCAACCACACCCTCGACCGTAACGGAAGGAGGCAACTAAATCACGGGCATATTGTTTCTGATATTGATTTTGTTCTTGGTAATAATGAGGGTGAAATTCCCGTCTGGGGCAGTGTCAGTGTAAAAAGATCTTCTCATCCGCAACCCCAGCAGAGAGACTCCTGGGTCAGGCTCCAGGGTGAATTGGGGCTATCGTCCGCACACATGGGTTCGCGATCAGGATCCCCACTGCCCTGAACGACGTGATTCCATTGGCAGTAATGACGTTGAGCAAGCCTTGATTTTGAACGTCTACCAGCAAGGTTTGGATGTCACTTTGACATATCGAACTGCTAGTATCGTCAAGAAATGTCCATACGTAGGCGATCATGTTGCGCCAAAGGTCAATGCACAGAGAACTGTAATTACGAATCTATGATTATGCCTTTGGAGTTAACGATAGGGGATGCTAACGTGATGACAGCCAGTGGCAGTTGCTGGGGGCTACGCCATGGCTAACGTAATATGTTAGCAATCAAGACATCATTTCCTCATTAGATTCACATACCATTCTAGTGAACAGAGATTTGTCACGTAGCGCCGTAAAAGGCGTCATCGTCTGTTAGGTCGAAGTATGACTGTATGATATCATATCAACAACTCTTTTACCAGTCAGTAGTGAGCCTGGACTCCACTTTGAGCTTCCCAGAACGATGGTAAGCTTTTAGAACTGCGTCGATATGCCCGTGTAAATGGCGGCTGCGTTCTGGTCCAATTTTCTTGGTCTACTTAAGTTCCTAGGTTCTACAAAGCAGCATCCACACCCTCTGATATAAATGGTCAGCGGACAATCGAGTCAAGGGAAAGCAATGTCAACTTACGGTATAAATCAGCCTTAACCTCTAACAGAAGGTGCTCTTGGATCTCAGAGTGGTTGGTATCACATCTTAGAGGGTCTTGGATTTAGTCACGACCTGAACTGGTGCGGAAGTTGAACAGGTGCTCAGGCCTTCATCAGTGACTTCTGTAATGCCCAGCAGACTGCTGTCATTGACTCACCCTCAACATCTGGCATGCTTCTCTAATTCTGCTGCATCGTGTCACATCTCGATTAGCTTCATAAATTTATCTCCATCACCGCCATATACACCTATAACTCTCCGAGACGCAGCTTTGAAAGTTCATACATACATAGAACGTATAGATAGTTTGGGGGCAGAAGTCTCAATGGCAGGCTAAAAGCAGACCCGGCCTGACACCGCTTGTCAACAGGCCGCCTGGAGTCTTACAACCTTATTATGTGGCCTAATAGCCTAATAGGGTGCATACATATAGCTCTAGCAATCTCAGTACATAGCTCTAGTAGCTATGTACCTAATAATAAAATAACTATAAAAACTCTCTAATTAACAACCAGTTATAACTCACTCTTGGGCCATAACATCGCCTTATCATTTTACCTAATTGTAACATTTCGTCTTCTTGCCCCAATAAATTACCCGAGCAACTGTGTACTACTTCAAAGCCTTGCCAATCCTACCAAATGCGAGGGTTCAGGGTTAATGTACCCGACAGTTGAACTAGATTGAAGCCTTGCATGTGAGGGGGTTGTGCGTGATATCATGTAGCTCTTTAAATTTACTAGCATGTCTAAACTCGAAGGCAGCAGGAATGTTGGCTTCAAATTTCATTATAAGGGCTCGTTTTCGGAAACTCTATTAGGTCTTCGATGCTTCGTACGTAAGTGTGCTTAGGAAAGGAAAAGGAAATAGGGCATCGGCACGAAATCACGAAAGGCAACAATATTTACTTGAAATCTACATCAGAATATGATCCTATCTGCACAGTGGTCTATGGTCATTACCATACTTTCCCTACACAGCCCACACGGCTGAGAAGTTCAGCTCATCACCCGATGGCCTGCTAGGGCCCGGCGTGCATTCTACTTAAGAAAGAGCCGAGTGCCAAAACCTCAGCCCGCTGCCTGGTGTGTGAAAATAGAATATGTACTTGCCCGAGACATGTTTTAGGACAGGGCATTGGACGCGAAATCATGTATACCGCCTCAGGCGGCTTTCGTTCCGCCCTTTCCAGCCAGCTGCCTCAAGGTGAAGGCGAGGAAATGGATGCTGCAGCTGCTGGCAGCTGAAGTCAAGTCTCTGCTGACGCAGAGCTGTCCGCATTCGAAGGCAAATCAAAAAATCAGACATTGATCTATCATTGAATAACGCACCGGCAGTCCAATGTCATAGGCACGAAAACGTTAGGGACTCGGGAAGAAGAGAAGCAACTCCAAAGCCATCCATGAATGAAATCATTAGAAAGGTCAGTGAACTTAAAGAAAAAGACATGGTGACAATGAAATGAATGACAAGAATCCTAGATTTTAAAGCACAATGCTCGGGGTATAAGTGTCATAAGCGCCCTGGGGCATGCTGCATTTCAGATGATGGGCAACTCGGAAAATAGACACCAATTGTTCCAATAATGTAAAAGACAAATAACCAAAAGGAGCAATGAAAAACCTTACACCACGTGCATCATAAAATAACCTAGAAAATCGCTGAGATTTGTGATTAAGACACCAACAGCAAGATGTTCCCGAAAAAAAAGAACTTGCTTGAACACCAGAGATAATCAAAGATCCATAAAATGAACACCAAAATCACAATATGTCAAGCTAGTTGGAACTGTCACGACACAAGGGGCCATTCAGACAAAGTCGACTTGCCTGTCAGTTTTTGGGGGCTTCGAGTTGTCCATAGAACGGATACATTTGCCCGGACCCCTGCATGTAAGCCATGTCTGAAGGAACTACGTTTTCATGGCCGTTTGTTGCGGCCGGGTATGCTACACCGCTTGAGTTTTCAAAAGGTACCGTCGAAGGCACTTCTTTCTGGTAAGAGAACATGCGTTCGCTTGTAGGAGATGAGAACAGCGGCTGTTGCGGGTCGTAGACCATACTAGAACTAACTGTTAAGCCGTACGAATTGTTAGCTCCAAACGCCTGGTTTGTTGTCTCCTGTCGGCGAACGGCATTGTAAGGTGGGGGATATGTAACCGAGTTTTGGTGGATAGGCGCATAAAGTTGGGACGGGTGTTGAAGAGGCGTTTGCCGTGGCAGAGAAACAGTCGCCTGCTGATACTGAGACATGGAGTTGTAGGAAGTCAATGCTTCGGATGATCTGGGTAGGTTTTTGTGGATCGCATACTGACTACTGTAGTCGGAAGCAGGTGAGAGTGCTAGGACCGGATTGCCGGAGCTTCCAGTATAGTAAACTGCAGGTGGCATGTTTACAGAGGCTCCTTGTTCGACCCTCATATTGGTGGAATATGGCAATGGAGGATCTGCAGAGTTATTCGAATGAGGCGCTGCGTTAATCGGTGACGCAGTCCTCACTGGATTCGGTACGGCGTTGCTTTCTTCAGGCACACTGATCGTCTTATCGGTCGAAGCGGCTCTTTCCTCCACGAGTTTGAGCACCGGCATGGCGATCTGCTCCATATGTTTGGCCAGATGGACGGTGAGTTTCTTCCAACTATTGCAGACATTTCCGCAGAAAACGCAGGCTTCCTCCTGAGGTTGCTTGGAGCTCTCACCATGGCATTCATCTACCTGGGCCCACAGTTGTGTGATTTCTTGCTCACCCTGATCTTCTTCCCATTCCTCTGCGTTGGCTATATCGAGTACGCCGGTTCCTGTATCCTTTGACTTGGCTTTCTTAACTCTTGGTTCAGGCTTTTTATGCTCTCTGACTAGATGCTGGACAAAGTTGTCCTTTCGGAAACACTTGTGTCGGCAATCTGGCATATTGCAAGTCCACCATTCCAGTTGCCGATGCCGTTCATTTTCATGCCTGACCCAGTCGGCTTTTCGCTTGAAGGATTTCGGTTCTGTACATTGAGGAAAGGTACAAGTGAAAGGCTGGACATCTTCGTGGACGTGCTTGGTCCAATCGGATGGTTTGTGGAACTTCTTAACTTTGAAACACAGGGTGCACTCGAATTCGGCCGGGAGGCGCTTGACTGGGGGCAAAGGAACACCAGGAGGGAAAAGGGCCGCTGTTACAGCACCCTCGATGAACGTATTCGAATCGTCACCGCTTCCGTCATTTCCAGATATCTGGAATTGAGCGCAAGTCGTGCTGGGATCTCGTGCACTCATTCGAGGAGGCAAAAACGTCGCCTCACCACCCAGGGCAAAACAATGCTTACCAGCACCACACTTACAACTGCTAACGGCTTGTGCGTGCTTGGTTTTTTCTTGAACTAGTTTCTTGTACCGACGGACTTGTTCCATGGCCAAGCGATCGATTAAATACGATTGAATCCGAGGGTTCAATTGCCGTATTTCATCCTTGAATCCATCTAAAGTTGGGATAATGGGATGCGACGGGAGCGCAAAATCCATCGTTACGCCCTTATCACCCATTGCTTCGTCATCATCCTCATCATCGTCATCAACAGTATCCTCACGCCTTTCCACTGGTTCTTCCTTACCAGTGGCCTTCGATAACGCGGAAACAAAGTTCGCAATCGGGGGACCGACGTTTCTTGTCATTAGTTCCATAAGACCCCGCTTCGAGCTCTTGGGAACGTCACTCTTGCTTCTGCTACGATTCTTGAAGGGGGGGATCAAAGCAGGCGCGCCTGAACTCGGCGAGGCTGGTCGGATCGATCCTCGTCCAGCGAAGGCAGCCATCTGTTCTGACATAGCGACGACGGCGTTCACGGTGTTCATAGAGGGAGATTTGGAAGCTCGGGAAAAACTCAGTTTTCGCTGGGCAGCCGGCCTTGTCTTCGGGAGAGTTTCATGTGAGTTGTCCTTCTCGCTGACCGTATTCCCGTTGACAGACCCGAAGCTGGATTGACGACTCATGTCAGACATCTTGCGTTTCGAGTTGCTATTGCTTCTCTTCGGGAGTAGCTTCAGAATGTTACGCCCTTCCCCTTTCGTAATTTTACTGATTGACCAATTCTTTAAAAAGCTGCTGGATTCCAGAAGCGTGTTTGCATCCGAGTCTGTCATTTTGCAGCCTGTACCCCAGGTGGCCGAACGAGATGCAGTTTCGATATTGTTGGCCTGCCGCGTGAATCTCGAGATTGCATCGTTTGATGTTTGCGGCTGCAATTTTGTTCTGGTAGGCATCGGGTAGCGCAGAGAATCATTCCAAGGTCTTAGGAATTGGTGGGGCAGTGGGGCTTCATTGTCAAGCTCCTCTGGTTCTAAAGGCGGGAAGATTTCCTTCGGCGATTCTTCCTGCTGCTTCACACTAGAAGCTCGAGATTGAGAGCTCGCTTCTGTAGGTACAAATTCACTGTCGGAATAACCCCACGCATCGCTCCGCTCATCAATCAAGAGTCCCGGGCCCGGGATCTTTGAATCATGGTACTGTTGGTCCCATCCAAAGTTAAAATAGTCTTCCGGCTTTTGGTCTCCCACACTCTTTGCCCGACGACGATTCTTAGAAGAGCCTCTTTTTGGATGGGTTCGATGTAAAGAGACAGTACTATCACCCGCCTCACTGTTTGCGGCGCTCACGGAGGCGGACCAGCTCTCAATATCGGCGTTCCTTTCCGCACGCTGCCGTTCTTCTTCCACTTGCGTCGGGCTCAAGACATAGACATCAGCCCGGGAAGTAGGGCTAATACCACCTTGACCGGTCGTAGGATTGGGGATCCATGAACCGTCATCTGATCGTGAAGCTGGTGGTTCCAGCATGGGATAACATTCACTACCATAATCGCCCTCTGACCAATCGGACATGTTGCCATCGTGAACGGGAGATAGGTGGTTCGAGGACCAGCCAGGCCGTGTAGAGGACAGGTCTTCTCTCGTTGGCGAATCACCACGGCTATAGCTAGAGACTTTCACAATCGGACTGGCAGCAGCTAAGGGTTCCGGCATGGGGCAGATGTTAAAATTGCCACTTTGAGGACTCGATGTCGAGGAGATCGATGTAATATGATGGTGGGGGATTTTTAGACTGGCGAGTCTACTTCTCTGTGGAGAGGCTTGGCGACCAATGCCAACTGCGGTCTCCATTAAGGGATGTGAAAACTCTGAAGATGGACTGGGATTGTCTGTTAGCTCGGGACTGAGCAATTGAGAAGTCCCGTGGACGGTCAGGGAATTGCCCTCGACAGAACCCAGTATGACCCTTGGTGGTGAAGGCGCCCGAGTGCCCACGGCCGGGTCCGCGTTCGTGTCGATTCCCATGCCTACTGGAAGAAGGCAATCGGAAGCCCTATCAAAGGCACTTAGCTTATTGCCGACCTTGTCCAAGAACAGATAATCGCTGGCGGCTGGGGAAGAATGACAAGAATGACCACTGAGATCACTGAAGAACGGATCGGAAGGACTCAGGATGTCTTGGCCTAACGGGAGATCGTGATCGTAATCCAGCTCCAGGGGTTCGCTCTTGGGATCTGCCATGTCTGTGTCTCCATTTCCCGCATGGGCTGCGCTCGGCGATAACGAATGGTCATTGAAAGCACGTCCGGCACCGGAGCTGTGAACAGTTACAGGGATAATCTCGAATTCGGGAGGGTCTAGAGAGAGTCCATCGAGATCTGATGGGCCGGGAAGATAGGGATCTTCGAAGTTATGGTCCCTGAATGCCGAGCGAGCCAAGGACTGATCAGTCGCAACACAACGTGGAGAGGACGCTGTGGCAGTTGACATATCCCCAGCTGATCTAGCGCCCGGCTTTATTTCTGGTTGATGAGGCCCGTTGGTCCCTTGTAATAACTTCTGTTCACACTCGCTCGACCATATGACAGGAGGTAAGGGTTCACCTAGTGGGTAGATGTCAACCGTATCGCCGGCTCAAGTTCATTGATAGCAACGGATGCTAGTCAGGATGGTCGTCGGTTCATTTTGTAATGAGTTCGTGCAAGAGATGGGTCGTTCCACGGATACTAAAGACTTGGCCGTTGATCTCGTTCTCTGCAATTGCTGATTCTCTTGTAAGATGGGAAAACCTCTTTGGTGGGATCAAATGGGATAAACGTGGCAACTGTTGAGATTACTGCTGGATCTGGTCAGAGAATGGGAAGAAAAGAGAGTGGTCTTCGATCGGACTCGTGCTGAAGAAAAACTAGCTCGATCCGCAGCCTTGTCCCGCTGAAGGTGGGCGATGATAGATACGATATAGAATAGCGTGTTTGCGGGCCTAGGGCTTCCCCGCTGCGACAAAGTTACCCTGCAATATGATAGGATTGCGATCGAGGGGTAGAAACGATTGAGGAGCAGCAATAATATTTAGCAGCAGTAGTCCGTCTGTCAGTCAGCCTGAGAACATTCGACCACCGCTTGCGCTAGAGACTTTAATCCCTCGCGAGAAAGCGGGAGAAAAGGGTACGGGTGCAGATATGTAAGGTCGAGGGTTGTCAAAACAACTAACAAAAAAGAAGGCTCTTCAGGGCGATGCGGTCCCGAAAAGCGCCTTGTGGGTGACGTTCTTTATCTCTGCTAGTGAGGCCGGTAAGTAGGTAGAACTGCGGCGTGGGGAAGATGAGTTTGTGTAGAAAGTCTAAGGAGAAGGCGAGTCAGCCCACCGTTCCCAGAGCCACGGCGAATGTCATCAAATAATGATTTCAATGGCTGGCGCCCGCGGGGCTTATTATTATTAGGTAGCAGTAGTTACCTGAAAACCAGCCAGGGTCCTTTTGAGCGCAATCCCGAGGGGCCAGAGTTGCTCTGTGCTCTGCCAATTTTGACCGGGGAAGGGGCCATCATGATTAGTTGCAGCTATGCCGGCAAATCCTTCCATACAAATCGACATCCCATGCATCCCATCAACCTATGGCAGACCGCCGGCTGTTCGCGACAGCTTGCAAGCGACTCTCACTGCGATGAATTCATGATGTCTGCCAGCAGAGATTGAGGAGAGTCGAGAGTCTCGATGGTAACTAAAATACATTAGCAGATACGATTTCGAGTTGGAGAGAACGATTGTCTTGTCCTGGCAGGCGATGTCAAGTTACATATGTAGAACTTTACTCTGCAACACGTGCAGCTCTAGCCTCTTATGGAAAGTCGGGATTACTTAATACCGGATTTACTCATAGTCTAGCCTGAGACTATAGTCTAGCCAAGGCGCAAGTTCTTCTTTCTTTACTCCTTTCCAAATTCTCACTTTGAATTGGCGGATTTTAGAATAAAGTAGCGGAAGGGAAGGGGAAATCCTCACGTTGGGCCCCTGAACGTTCCTGAGGATGTTTCGGGCCCTGGCAGGCTGCATTCTGAATCCTGATGCGGTCTGTTGCTGGTGCTCTCAGAACTTAGAAGCCCGACCGCAGCAACTCAGCCTCACCACTAATTACATAGCTGTTGTTGCTGCTCCTGCCAGCTGTTGCTGTTGTTGTTTGCAGTTGCAATTCATGAGATAATTACTATTAGTGACGGAATATGAGCACTAATATCATAGTTACTGCAGACTCCAGTCCCTCTCAAGTTGTCTCAACGTCATGAACCGGGAGCGAATGATCCACACGGCTATATCAATACACTCACAAACCTTTGGCAGTAATTAATAAAGCCGATAAGCCGATCAGGGAACACGAATGCATGATCCTACCAGAACAGAGACAAGTGTCAAAGACAACTCTGACTTGCTGGGCCTTCTAGCATATTCCCATCCTAAAATGTCTCTAGCTCACCGATGGATTCATTCCTTGTCTGACCCCGGGAGCAGGGGTAACTAATGAGATGAGGTATTACAGCTAGAATATGAATGCTGAGAATTCTCGCCGCCTTAAGGCTCTTACGTGAAGACGAGTCTTTCAAGGGCTCTTTCCGTTCAAGTCGCACCTCAAGGTCATTTTCAGCATCAGTACTTTTTGATGACCCTGCTGGGAGGTCATGCTTAAAATGGCATTCAAAATCGTGGCATCCTGTTTTCTTCCTCTCTATCCCATAGCCCTGCCCTCCTTCCCTCGTCGTCCACCTTCAAAGCCGCTCCGTATCTGCCCTCTCATAATTTGGTGCACAGTTTCTTCATCGCTTTACCGGCTCGCAGCCCTTATCGGTTATTTGATGCCTCCCAGCCTTGATTTGTTGCCATTGGTCCTCCCTCTTCCATTGGCAGATCCCAAGGAACATAACACTGGACGGCGCCCATCTCTGCAAGGAGACCCGGGCACCGTAGGAACACTTTCGAGCCTGGGATGGCTCTCTCCAAACTACAAGCCCAAACTTAAGTGCAGTTCCCTCTCCCATCTGAGTCGCCAACTAAGATAGGCCCGAACACCTCCAGTTGGGGTTGCTCAACGGTACTGGCGAAGGTATTGTGCTCATGTAGAGGAAGACTACGTGGCTATCTACACGAACCTTTTTGACTGGGTGTGGAAGCCCTCCAAAAAAAGCACCTTCAGTCGTACGATGGGAATTAGAGACAACTACTTAGTACTCACTATTTGCGTCTCCATCAGCAGTGACGCCGCGTGAGTTTGGGCTATTCAATGCCTCTCAGGCCTTTGGAAAATTGAAAACTAAACTCATGTAATAGTTTCTGGAGCAGGTCTTTCCTAGATCGCTTGACGGAGGAAGAAGAAGAGAACTGTAGATGTCGACGACTTCACCGTTCTTCTATCGCACCATTATTCGACTTTCTTTTGTCATGAGAGCATGGTCATTCAAAGTCCTATTCTGAATTTAAATTAGCTGAGGTGTGTTATCCAACACTTATGTGGTTTTTATCCAATTTGAGGGCCATTAATCTTCGCTAAATGAGTTTATATGATACTTCGTCGCCTGCATCTTCCTTATTGTTGTTTTGCCTCCATCATCGCCCCCCTGCTTCGCACCTTCCCTCCAGTCTCGCTCCCCCAACGATCGTCAAGCCTCTTTGGCCCTTAGACTTCCCAGATTAGCCGAGCCAGAAACTGCTTCCCTTGTACAGCTTCTTCGGCGTTTCCACCGGCTAGCATGGAAAGGTTTGTCACTTGTGACGGCCGATCTTGATTTTTCGAGTCGTACTTGCTGCCGCCGCGCACCCTGGTTCTGAACTTCGCGGCGTACCGCTTGGGAAGAAGACGGCCGGCAGGACGCCGTTGTTCTGTGCCTCGTTTTGCTCCGTCACCCCGCCCCATTTGCGGTTGTTATTCGCCTCGGCGTACGCAAACACTCGGTCGAAGTAGGTGCACTCAAAGGATATCTCTCTCCCATTACTCTGTGAGACGCCCTCCTTGGTCAGTCCTGCACAGTGCTCTCAACAATACAATCCAATTCAATTTTGAGCTTCGAATTGAACTGAACTATGCTTACCTATAAATATTCATGGAATTAAAACTCTCCCGCAGATCAAAATCACAGACCAGTTGTCTTGTGATTCTGCCACAGCTGACCGCCTATTGTCTTTAAATAGCTTGCTCATTGCTCTTTCTTTTCTTCTTCACTGAGCCAATATTTCATAGTAAATTGGTTTCATGTTATTCTGCCAAAATTACCGTTATGAGCCCTGGATGTAAGGATAACCTGGGTCTAACAATATATTTTTCGTTACTCCCGTATACACAGGTTCTACTTGCATTTGCTATATCTAGGGGAATGATGCGAAGACACCCCTGGTTAACCAGACGAAGAGTTTATCCTAGATGGAGACCTCATACATCGTCATGGCACTCCCGCTTGGTGCTGCTCAGACACCCTGAAAAGCCTGGAGTTCGAGCAATTTACTGTTGGCCGTAGTGGCCCATCCATGTGGGCCTGGCCATGGGAGAAAGACTCGGAAAAAGTATTATAAGAGCATGCTTGCATGTTATTTGACAACGATCGAAGTCTCTTCCGTGCTATTGATGCCCGTGTCGGAAGATCGTTACCCTAGAAAGAGATCTGAAACAAACATCTGGTTACCACGTTGAAAACTGCGATCGAAAACACGATATTTTAGCCTTTGGACTGGAGGATCTTCCTGGTTGATAACAAAAATATCGAAATCCGTTGAAATTGTTATCGACTAACTGTCTCTTATGTCGAAGCGCGACGCTGAACATCTGTCTGGGGAGAAATTCAAGAGGCGTGGCTAATGCTGTTCCAGCATTACAACTTTAATCAGTTGGTACTGAGCACCAATTATAACTTATATAAGGATGGGTTTGAAACTGACATTGCCATAGTATTCAAAATCGATGACAGTTTTCCAACCGTTCAATACAATGACGTCGCGCGCCGACGATTGGTCTAGATTCGGCGAAGAGGGTTAATACCTTCGATGCCACCCGGGTGAATATAGAGAGGGTTTTAATAAACAGTGAAGAACCTGACATTGTCACCTTATTTTTAGGTGCCATGTTTAACACGCCGCCGGCGCAATTTAAGCCGATGCAAGGCGGTTTGTGTGGTGTGCGAGTCCACCGGGCACACCGCGACGTCCGTCTTGTGTCCAGTTAAGCCCTCGCCCGCTGCGGCCGTACAGCCCGCCGGCCTCCCAACCAGGATAGAGAAGATAAGCAATCGCGTCGACGTCCTCGCCCACGCCCGCTGCGGACAGAAAAGTCAAACCCCCAACTCGCTGGATATTCTAGCTTTGGCTAGGATCATCATAGGTAGGAGGAAAAGGGTTCCTGGTACGGGTGTGTCGCTTGAAGGCATTGTTGAGATCCACAGCTGTGTTGGAGAGGATCTTACCAAATCTTTGTGATCATATTTTCCTAGAGGCAAGAGGTCACTGTAGATTACGTGACTGCAGATTGCGTGTGGCGTTTGTTGGGTCTTATTGTCATCGGGATGCAAGATGGGTCGGTAGGGTGGATACGAGGACAGTGCTATAGGGGTTGAAATACATAAAGATTTGTGTCATCACTCACAGTGCCATGAGGTGTAGGGCTGCAGGGTACAGGAATCATGCAATCAGGCGCCTTAAACTGACAACATCATCTACCGGACTTCTCTTTACGATGGCCAGGTGACCACCAGGCGGCGACGCATACTGTGGGGAAAAGGCGAGATTAGGTTGATGCAATATACATATGCGGTTTATTTTTTATTATCTATTTTAGTGTAACTACTCGTCAGCTATGGAGACGGTCGTTTGACCATCTTCTGTGGGCAACAGTAGCACGCGGTATACCACATTGGATGTCGGCAGGCCTCTCTCTCAATCACCGGCTCGTCAGGTCCAGCACCACGCGATTCAAGGTAAGGCCCTGGCAGCTGTTGAACGTTATGGCGTAGGCCAAACGCAGAGGGAATTGACGATCAAGACATCCAGAATATACCACATTTTCAATCGGGCGGTGACAACAGAGAGGTTTGCCAAATCTTCTATTCCCTTTCCATCAATTACTGACAAGCCCAGGACCACACCGGGGGAATATTAGATAGACGCTATACCTTTGACCTATGTAGCAATTCCACCGCTTCTGCCGCGGTGGCCTCTGAAGCCTCCCCGCCCTTCGCCTCCTATATTCCTCTAGCCTCGATAGCTGCAGTAGCCAGAGCTTTCTGGCCGAGAGTGACGGCTTTTCTCCATTTCGGAGTTGAATCTCTTATCTTATTTTCCACGGCGCTTGGTTCACGTTACGATTCTAGAATCCTTCGAAGCGGATACAGTTTTGCCAAAACAGGTACGACTCCCCTATTTTTGTGATGGTCGGAATTTGCAATTCTTTGAATCTTTAAAACAGAACAAAATTTCGGCTTTGGAAATTCCCGAAAGGAGAAACCAGACTTGTAATTCCTCATGTATCATGTATGTATTGTGTGATGTTCTGATTAAGCGTTGGTGGTACAGTACAAACATGGGATATATGCCATGATTCCTGCTGATATTTCCCCATGGGATGCGCCAATCTAGTTCAACTGGCGGTCACATTTTGGCGCGGCCCCTTGAAGGAAGTGCGTTCGGCCGCCGATTTTTTTTGAGGGCAATTGATCGAGTAATTGCCCTTCGTAAAAAAGGCAATTAGTCCCCTACCTTGCGTTCGGCTAGCATATAGAGTATAGTGCGGCATTGATCCTCTCTCTCAATAAAGAGCCTACAGGCCCCACCAAACCGGTCTGGAGCCTGGACACCGCCTAAGTTTAGCGGTGAGGTAGCCCATAAGACCGTGCGACCGGACAGTTAGCTGTAATTTTCTATTTTGTATGATAAAACATTCTTTCTTAAAAAATTCANNTCAAACGATTATAACCTAATTTTTCCTATCTGGTTTGTTAAATAACTTACGGAGGGTCGAACTCCAACTCCGATTCGCCCAAGGTCCAGGATCATTGCAAGAAGGGCTGTTATAACTAGATCATGCCAGGGCCCATGAGGATGGCCCTGGCAGGCTTCAATTCCATATCTTACTTTGACCTACTACTCTTGTTG
>NPHW01002726.1:313-13523 GCA_002240705.1 Elaphomyces granulatus
CTTCATCTTCCACTGAGCTTACCATATAACCGTAGTCCTAAGCAATTGCATTTGCTGAATAGCATCGGATATCAAAAACTTGTTATATTTTGTGACACCTCATCCCTTTGTAGCTGGAGCTCTCATAAAAATTTCCAACTAAAGAGACGGTGAAGAGTTTAACATGGGCGATACTAGTAGGCACTGCACCTGGGTTTGGCGAAGATGCTATTGGTAGGAGAAGTGATAGAGCAGCTATGCACGGCAGGCCGTAGAGTTGATGTTGAAGAGGACAATGGAGGGGACATCATGTTAATGCCGTTAAGTCGAGAGGTTGATGGGTGGCTCTCCGTGGAAGGAAGACGTAGATGCAGTACAAGCAAGCGATTTCCGCAAAATTGGAGTGGTCCGCTGGTCGTAAAGATTGGCACCGGTATCTGCAAAGTTGTTGGGGATGTTTCGTAATGGGGAATCAGACAAGAGACAAGCGACAGTTTGTGCATTTCCGTCTCTTCAAAGAAGTCATCCAGGCTATCCAGCCTCTGTACAATATCGCCCAGGTTGCCATCAGTTTGCGTGTCAACGGACTTCATGGTATTGCAGAGTAGGAAAGTAGGACTCTCGGTATTCGTCTTCATGAAATTCGACCTCGGGTGTAGTGACTCGTTGTGCTTCCATGCGGTCGACTTCAAAGTATGAACATTATGCCTAGTAATGCTAGGCTATCGGCGGGACCATCCTGTCGAGATTCCGTAGAGACTCTGAATTCGTTCATATTCTTTTCGGACTGCCCTTGACGAAGAGGCCATACTCATGCGGAGATGATGGCGTTACATCGGATTGCCAGAGACGGTCATGGTGTGATCAAATGACTTCGAACAACTGTATCAATTTTTCAACAGTCTAATGGACTTGAAATATTACACAGAAACTCGACATCATACACTATTAGTCAGTAATTAATTACATGATAAGGAAACAAGAGGTTATCCCAGCAAGAGCGCTCAGATCATTATAGGTAGAGCCTGAGGTAAGGCCCAGGGCTTGCCAAAGTCGCCTCTGGGGGCAGAGATCGATCTGGAGGAGACGGAGCAGCGGCGATATCAAATCAGGCGCAACTTCGGATCGCATAAAAAGAATCTTCATAGTCTTGATGCGGAACCATCTAGTTGCATTCATTAATAATCCCATCAAGAATACTAGACTCTGAACGTCCTGCTGAGGGAAGAAATAGGCCCGAATCTCTGCCACAACGTGCGGTAAGAAATCAAGCATTCCCACACTTTCCATCATGCGCTTGCTTAAATATCCAGGAGAGTTGCAGGAACCGCATCAGATCACCGGATGCAAGAGAGATTATAATGACTTTCAAGGTGGTCAAGATCTTCATGTAAAATGTTGGGTAGTCTGTCTCTTCATCGGCAATAGTATTAGATAGCCGCACCAGCATATCAGCGAACATTCTGGAATCAGAGGAGGGTAGAGATGCAACGGAACACTTGGAAGGATCTACACGCAATGTGTCTCACGGGGCGTCGGGGCATGACGTAACCCAATTCAGTGCCTCTTTCGACCACAGATCACTTATAATATCATCGGCAAAGGTAAAGAAAATTATGACTTCACCGGACACACGAGACATCGCTAAAGGAACCCTTCTACCGTCATCTGTATCGTCCCTGGTACTATTGCCCTCGTTCTACTCCAGAAAGTCCTCGATGGCTTGCCGAGAGCCTGCAGTTGGGTTATCTTTGAGGCAATCAGCTCGTGAATAAGGCAGGCTAGCATTTTACGAGCCTGTTCTTGAACGTTGAGGCATACTGATCCCAGAGGATCAGCACTGCGTGGAGCAGTTTGATAACGTCGTCAAGAGCTAAAGTCACCGGTGCCACAATTAAGTTAACGAGGAAGATCATTGAGACCTGTTCAAGAGAAAGCCCAGCCTAAGACAAATTAGGGCTGGCACGAGACTTAAATAGGTCAAGTTTGAGGGAGAAAATGCCTTTTGATTACCAACAGGTAATACCTTGCTAAGGTCGGCAACACACGACAGGCCCCTTGTGTAAGGTGGGTTGAGATTCGTATCTTTTCGTTGTTATTTGGGAAGGCTTCCATCAAAAAGAATTCAATGACCTTAGAGCCAGCAGGAGTCCCCGAAAGAAGGCAGCAATCTGTTTGACATACTCCACGAAGTTTTATTCCTTGCGATCTAGGCATAAACTAATGATGAAATCGAGCACGAGCTGCACATTAAGTGCCTGCCAAAGGGCTTGGATTTCATTGGGCAAGGTGGCCCGCATCGAATCGTGATTTCGAATGAATTGGCAAGTAGTGGGCCGCGAGACCTCTAAAGAACGGAAAGACGGCTTCTCAAGTAGATTTCATTGTTTAGAGATGCTTTCAGTTTAAATTCAACCGGCATCCAGAATTTGATGAATGGGGAGCCACACTGACCTACCACACCAAAACTGGCAACAGTCTCGAGATATCGGTACTCCCATCAGATGCTAGACATCTGATCTTATCAC
Source organism: Elaphomyces granulatus (assembly GCA_002240705.1). Lineage (NCBI taxonomy): Eukaryota > Fungi > Ascomycota > Eurotiomycetes > Eurotiales > Elaphomycetaceae > Elaphomyces > Elaphomyces granulatus. The sequence continues at coordinate 2,821 of NPHW01002726.1, forward strand.
AATCCCGTAGTATCTTGTCGATCTGATCTCCTTTCCCCGAGGCATCGAAAATCCGGGCAATGGCAGCATGCGTCTCTAGGAGAACTGAGTCGGATGAGAGCGGAGGCCGAGTATTTTCGTTAGATGGTGGAGACATACGGATCTTCTTCCGAGGCCGAGTGTTTTCGTCTAATAGTAGATCTTCTTCTGGGATCCTCGACTGCGGAGACATATTGACTATTCCGACACTGGGGATCGTTGAAACGAAGAGGTGTTCCCCTAACCTACCTCCTAAGCAGAAGGGAGCAGAAAGGACAGGAGAAGTTGAAGGGACAGGAAGCGTGCGAGGATAGAGGAAAGGAAAAATGGAAGATCTGAGTGAAAGGGATTGCCCTGCAACGAGTCCTCGTCCTTGAGAGGAAGGGATTTTACTGTCAAAAGTTATGGGGGAGATTTTGAGGTTCTATGCCAAGCCTATTCGAGTTTTCGCACCAAGCCCATTCAGGCAACGAAATGAAAATAAAGATGAATGAAAACTTGAGAAATAAATCTTTAAGAAATAATAATTAGGCACCACAAGGTTCCCTGGAACAGGATGAGAACCCTCGCACTTAGTAAGATTGGCACCACAAGGCGAGCGGGAAAATCAGCATTGTTATCACACAACGCAGCCATATTATTTTGTTAGAATACATAGCTTTGTTTATTAGGATATATATATTGTACGGACCAGGGAAACCCGGATATAGCTCTATCTCGTACGTGTTCTCTTGGTCCTGATCCAGTAAGCATACATTCAGTCCCAGGTGTTCTTGGTCAGGCGCATACGGTTGGCTGTAGGGCAAAATTCAACTTTCCGAACTGCGTGTTTAGGTTCTCCCACAGCGTCGTAACATTTCTGGGTTCATTGATCGAGTCTGCCTCGATCACGTTGTGGAGAGTCGGAAACAGCGTGAAGAGGGTAGTCCAAATCTCCTGAAATTCTGATTTAGGAGGTGCATAATGGTAGGGGAAGTAGAAACTAACCTGTGTGGCATTCTCGTATCTGCCTAAAGCGAAGGGGATGATGTGAGAGGCATTAGTGGGTGCTACCAGGTTTTCGTCAAAGACGACGTCAGGGTACGCCCGCCGGGCTTCGGGATCGTGGAACCCGGTAACCGCGCAGCGATACTTATCCCTTTGGAAACAAAGTCTTTTCAACATTCGCTGGTCATTTCTGGAGGGCGATTGCACCAGATTTACAGAAATATCGGAAGGCTCGTCTCCATCAGAGAAGGGTGACGGGGTTACTGTGGGGGTTTTCCCTCCACATGCCTTTACTGTTAGATCGAAATATTAGCTAGATTGTAACACATATGAGAGAAGAAACATTGTCGAGAATGAAATGACCTACTAGGAGCCAGAATTGAGGCATATAGATGATTGGATAAATATGTTAGATCCTTGTCATCGTTGGCACCAATTATGTAATCGACAATCACACGCCTACCGTCAACTGGTAGGTGATCTAAAAATGGTTGGAAGACTTGGACGGTGTCATCTTTGCGATTTCGACGCGTGTATTCGGATAGCCTGTTTTCGGCCTCGATCTGAAGGAGTTGTAGCGGTGTCAAAGATGGCGCATCTTTTAGAAGTTGCTGTAGAGAACTGTACCTAATATGTGATGTAATTTTCGCAATTTTTATCGATGCCCATTGTGCAGAATGGGCACGGTTCTTATCGGCTAAGGTATATATACATAGCCACGAAGGATTGGCCGTTCGAAACTTCAGGAAACGGGCAATTTTGTCGAAAATATGAATCGTTGTGCCCGAATCTAGGATGGCTAATGAAGATCTTCAGCAACCCTTCGTACAAAAAATGCTGAATCGACTTTTCCAATGCTCCTCATTAGCCCGAGTAGAGATAGACCTTCACTATTCCCAATGTATCGTTTCTCACGTTTTACTTCAATCTCGCTGCCTTCGAACTCTTTCGCCATGATATAGGTCTTAGAGAAAGCGAGTGATACCTTGTGGCCACGCGGCCAGTTTCAGAAAGGATCGGTGTTGTTATTTTCTAAACAATATCAGCTAGGAATCATGAGAAGCTTGATAACAACAAACCTAAATCCATTTCTAGTAAAGGTTTCGTCTTTAAGGTAAACTCCTGAATGCATATGGTCGAAGGGATACCGACTATTAAGCCTCAATTTCACAAAAGTTTATTGCACAAGACGCCTACAGAGATTTCCATGTCAGCAGAAAGTGATGCTGATGTTATGATATCTCAGTAGACTCAGACGGCAACGAGACTTGTGACTGCTAACTACACTAGTGACTACACTAGGACTACTAGAGACCAGTCAGATCGTGAGCGGCTGCAGAGATTAGACGCAGTGGCAGGTGTGCTGTGGTTACGTCGGCGGCGGATTCGCCGGCAGCACTTCCGTGTGGGACCAAATGGAAGGTTAGGTTGGAGGATAAGATTCAAGAGACGCGCGGGCAAACGCCCAAAGAATCGGTTCTTGAGAGATTGCGGTAGATTCTGTGCCGATCGGCGAGGACAGAAGCATCACAACTGGATAGGTTTGCCGATCTGCCGCTGGCATCCGGATTGAACAAAACCGGGCCTTGTATCACCTATCGGGCCCCATTTCCCGGAGTCGTCTGGCCCGAACCCGCACTGGTGAAACTAGGCACTGATCGACTGGGCAGTTTCGTTGAAGATGGCCTGTCTTACCCAGCCATAGAATATGAGAGGCGAGGCAGTACTATGACAGAGGTCCCTCGAGCCATGCTAAAGCAGCCTTTGCGCATCTCGCCTGAGAATAGATGCATAATCCGAGCCTTGGCGGGTTGACTCGCTAGAGCCTAGAGCAGCCTTAAGCAATTTCCTGGTGGCACCAGCTAAAAAATCGCAACATTCTGCATAATCATTAGATCAATATTGGATGGCTTTGGCATAATAATGGTCATGATCAAAGAGAGATTTGAGCCTATGAGGTTCTTGCAACGTCCATCCCACCCACGAGGATGGCTCATCGTAGAATTCCTGCGGCGATCTGTAGACAATGCTGAGTGACTGACCAGACCGTCTACCTATGAAGACTAGCTTACTAAGGGCTTGGCGTGGGCACCGAGAAGGGTGCTGGCTCATTGGATGAGGACTCAAGGAGCCACCGGTCGATCTCTTGTTCCCTGTTCGACCTTCGGTTAACTTTTGTTGATTGACCGGCCATCGCTTGGAGAATTTATCAGTGGGGGTGTTGGCAACATGGACCGGATAAAATATGGACCTGATATGGTTAAGTCAGGCAAGAGTTGAGGCACCGAACCCTTGAGGCCTAAGGCAGTAAGGTCTATCAATATAGGCGGTACCGTAGCACCTACCTATTGAATAGAGTATCATATTGTATGTACAGTAGTTAATGTATGATCTATGAAGAAAAGACAGAGATATCATTATTTTTTAATATTCTGTCATGTTCAGCAAGGTGCATAACTATAGTATCATAGTACATACACGGTTGGACGCCACATCGATTTTTTCGGAACTTTAGTTGCATCATTCACATCATCATCTTAAATATTGGAAAGTAATAGTTAAAGTAATACATGTAAGATGATAGCCAACTTGCCAAGGCAGGATCAGGAAAGATTTGCAACCTCATACATATGATCTGTATAATCTATGTTGTGTTATCATGCTATAACTAGTACAATAGATACCTAGGTATGTACCAAGGCATCATATGGTGCCTGACAGGCTAGTCATCTTTAGACTCACTACTAAATAGTGAACTAGTATATTACTAGATTAGAGGATTTCCAATTGCATGACATGATACATATCATACATAACTATCATACATATAAACAAAAAGATCACCTCATTATTCTTCCTCCTGATACCTATTTTGATACATACATTCATACATTCATACCTACACAACATCATCATATGCATCCTGCAAAGCAATCAACCTCCTTTCTTTTCTCTCTTTCTCCCTTCCAAAACCCTTTACTACTCCAGTATAAACACATGCTATCTCCTTATCCTTCCTCTTTTCTCCTTCCAATCAAACACCCAAACCAAGTGCCTCTGGGAGGAACTTCTCTCCGTTCTTTTTTATTTACCTTTCCTCTCCTCTCTTAATAATTAATTAATTCAATCCCTTTTATCCATGGCCATTTTTACCTCTCCGACATCCTTCCGCATCGCCAATGGCTTGAGAAGTATCAACCAGGCTCGGACGCTGACCTCGCAGGTCGAGTATGGCGTCAAAGACCTCGTCTTCAACCGTCACACCGCCAGCCCTGCCCACCCGTCCTTCCTCCATCTTATCCTGCTCGTCTTCGAAGCCGTGCTTGAGGTCATCTGTGTCAGTCTGCCCGGGTATATTGCCGCGAGGCATGGCATGTTCGATTCCGACGCCCAAAAACTGGTGGCGAACCTGAATGTGGCCCTGTTCACCCCATGCTTGGGTAGGCAAATCTATCCCAAACTGGTGTTCGGTGTTCCGTTGCTGACATTCCCAGTCTTCACCAAACTCGCATCACAGCTCACGGCCGAAAAACTCACCGACCTCGCCATCATCCCCCTGATTTTCGCCCTGCAGACCCTCGTTTCGTATCTGTGTTCCATAGTCATGTCGCGATGCTTCCGCTTCAAGAAACGCCAGTCCAACTTCGTGGCGGCAATGGCAGTGAGTGAGAGTCCGGGTGTCGCGCTCCGTGCCCGTCTAACGGCCGCAGGTCTTCGGGAATTCCAATTCTCTCCCTATCTCGCTCGTCATGTCACTCTCACAGACCCTGCATGGCCTCCATTGGTCTCAGGTGCCCGACGACAACGATGACGAAGTGGCGGCAAGGGGCATTCTATATCTACTCATCTTCCAACAACTGGGGCAGCTGGTCCGGTGGAGTTGGGGTTACCATGTCCTACTGGCACCCAAGGCGCGCTACGGAGAGGATGAACCCGGGCACAGCATCGAAAGTGCCCAAGCTCATTACACCGATGACCCAGAACAAACCGATCCAGATGAGCCCTTACTACAAACCAGTGACTCTCCGGCAGTGAGCAACTCGGGCACTTTGACACGTGGGGAGGTCGACTCGGAGTCGGGCAGTCAGACCCCGGTAACAGCCCGAACGTATTCATATTCAAAGCTGTCCGGGATGGATGGCTCCGAGAGGGGAGAAGGCAATGACGGGGAAGGTCGTGATGGCAATGGTGAAGAACAGCTTGCTGGTGGTCGCCAGATAATGTTATTTCCCGGTGAGTCACAGGGCCTATTGGACCGATCGAGGCATTCGGCGCGTCAATTGTTTGGTCGTCTAGGCCGCTGTCTCCAAAACAGGCGCAGAACACTCTTCGAATCGTTTCCCCCTTCCGTGCAGAAGGGCCTGTCAAAGGGTTCGGCGTGGGCGAACCGGTTTTTCCGCGGTCTCTGGGCGTTTATGAATCCACCCCTTTGGGCAATGTTGATCGCCATCCTGGTCGCCTCGGTGCCGTCCCTGCAACGACTCTTCTTTGACGATGGCACATTCGTCCGAAACTCGGTGACTCGAGCCATCGGCCAGAACGGCCAAGTGGCCGTCCCCTTGATCCTGGTCGTGTTGGGGGCAAACCTGGCTCGAAACACGCTGCCGAACGCAGACGCGGACGACATGGAGGATCCGAAAGAGGATCGCAAGTTGATCATTGCCTCCCTCCTGGCCCGGATGCTCCTTCCCACCATCATTATCGCCCCGATTCTGGCCCTGCTGGCGAAATACGTTCCGGTCAGCATCCTGGGTGACCCGATCTTCATCGTGGTCTGCTTCCTGCTCACCGGGGCGCCTTCGGCCCTCCAGTTGGCGCAGATCTGTCAGATTAATAATGTCTACATGGGAGCGATGTCAACCATCCTATTCCAGGGCTACGTGGTCTGGTGAGTCATCTAGCGAGCCCCGCCGTGAACATCTTCCTCTAACTATTTTCTCGCAGGATTCTTCCCTCTACCCTGGTCCTTGTGATGTGTGCACTCGAGGTGGTCGAATGGGCCTCGGCTAGTTGAATACATGTTCCGACCAGGCTGTCCTTTTTCTTTCTTGGGTGACCCATTGTCGTGTATATAGTTATCTGTGCGTCAGGCGTCGGGCGTCGGGCGTCTCATGCCGGACTTCTGGTGTGGTCCTAGATTTCGACTGAATCGATGAGATAAGACTTATTAGGCTATGTCCACTTATTGAGTGGGAATGAAACAAATCCATTCAATAGAGCTTCAATTGAATTCCGTGACAATAGATCTGCCCTAACTCCGAAGGGTTTAGATTAAGTGGTTCGGATCTCCACCCACGAAGCTTCTAGATTCTGACTCCTCTTGCTATATCATCATTCGACATGGCTCCGTTTGAGAAGCCTAGGGTTAAGCCTAATCCTACAAATCTCCCAACCGCCCAGGGCGTCGATGATTCATCTAATCAGCCTGCTGAAGCCGCTGAGACCATGACGCCCTCAACTGTGACTCTCCTCTCTATCGGGAATAGCTATGTCTAAGACTAAGGCTAAGGCACCATCATCATCATCACCCATCGCTATCGCTACCCCCCGGGTTTAGATCATGATGATACAGGAGTTGAAACACTACTAAGTTCCTCAATCCCCGCTTTCCTTGCATGAGTACCTGGTCTTGGCTAATACGTCGGTTTTTCGAGGAACACTTGAGAGGATTGGAAGGAGACATTATTGTCTGACTGTAAACCTTACCATGGCCTACACTCCTACGCCCGATCCTCACCCACCATCAACCCGATCAGTAACAGGTCCTAAAGGTCCTCCCTCACACTCTACATACTAAGGAACCCAGGTCCCACACGCCCTTGGAGACTTCAACATCGTAGATGGACCCAGCCGTCACATTACATGCCCTTCCAGAGAGCTCGTCCCGAGCGAACGAAGAAGGCATCTCTTCTCTCACCAGAAGGAAGTCGGCAGCAGTCACCTGGACTGACACATTGGAAGCGTTGACGTCGGCAAGCGTCATGAATCAACCAGACATCATCGACTAATCATCAATCGATCACACTACTGTCTGATCGATCCGTTGATATATTATATATATATCTGATCGATCGACGATGGTCGATGTTCAATCGATATCGATCACGTCGACCATCCGATCGATGGCCATCCCTATTGTAGGGCGAGATTACAGCTTGAAATAGCTGGGTTGTGAGAGGGGGCCACAATTGAACTACTTACTGGCCCCCAGGGAATGAATACTGAGCGGCCAGCCAGGGCGCATTGTCAAGTACGTATACAATGAAAAAATTTGTAGGTTTAATTAGGTGCTCTTGTCTTCTTGCACGGACACTAACATGATATGTAACAGGTCTACTCAAGGCTCTATCCACAGCGGCCCCGTTTTCTTTCCCCTTCTCCCTCTCCGGTAGCCTCCTCCCTATCGAGCTCTTTCTCACGGGTATCCTAGCTATCTACGAGAAGGACGGTGGTAGATTGTCGCAGCGACCTCTTGCGCTCTTTCCTGCTCTCCTATGTTACCCTTTGCACTCACTTACCATAGCACATATCCTGCAAATCCACTGTAACTGTCGGCAGCCCATCACCTTATCTGCGGACTCTGTTGTTCCTCCTTCCGTGTGTGTTTGCGGTGTTGCCTCGAGGAGAATTTTGCTACAGTACCTAGGTAGGTGTTTTAATTTTCGTTTTGCCGACTCTTGGGTTGACAGGGGTAACCACCTTTGACCCGGATCATGTACGACAGGTGACCGAAGCCAGCGCAGCCTCGTGAACATTCAAACCCTCCGGATCGCCCATGACATCCACCAGCATGGCCATGCCGCCCGCCAGATGCCAGAGAAGATGGCAATGGAGCAACCACACGCCGGGATTGTCCGCCCGAAAGCGAAGAACGACATATCCGCGCCTCGGGATCTGCACGGTGTCTCTCCGAGTGGCGTGTGTGAGGTCGTACGGATCGGCATTGTCGTCATCGTCATCGTCATTAGTAGTGTTACTATTATTCTTATTATTACTGCTGATGATGGTCATGCCGGGTGGAAAGGGATCTTCGAAGGGATTGTATGATCCCCAACCCGTGGTTGATTCATGGATTGCTACAATGTAGAAGTCGTGCCCGTGCTTTGGGGGTGAGTTAGTCACTTTATTCTGAGTCATCTATGCTATGATATGATGATGGATGGAATTTAAGAGTCTATATCATAAACCCTTTTCTAGTTGAATTACGGGTAAAGAGAAAATAAGGAAAAAGACAACCTACAAGATGAAACGGATGAGCTCCCTCATCAAGATTGTTGACCACCAGGTCAACCCAAACCGGGCTTCCCCCTCGCCCTCGTCCTGTAGTAGTAGTAGTAGTAGTAATACTAGTACTACTAGTAACGATCGAAAACTGATTCCCATCCCATTGACACCTAGGAAGACCGATCAAAGGCCGCGGCGGGTCTCGCTGCGGGCGCCAGCAGGTCCGGTTAATGAAGCCGTACGGCACGTTGTGGTTTCTCGAGAGCTTCTCGATCTTCGTGTACACGACGTGGGTCTCGTGCGCCTTGGCTGGTAGCAAGGCCAAGACGGAGCTCGCCGAGGGGACTCTGCTGATGTCGATGTCGACTTGGCGATATTTATTCTTATTATTAGTAGTATTGGTAGTAGTTTCAGGAGCTTTCCGTCGGTTGTCGACGTTTGCTGTGATTATTATTGGAAATATCTGCCGCGGGGTTAGGGCGGGATTGGGGTATCTGAAACAGCTGTGCGACGGGGAATGCATCATTATCGACCAATATATGCGATATACGTGTAACTTACGATCGATCGAGCTCCACGGTCAAAGACGAAGAAGGATCTTTGCTGTGCTGCATACTATGTATCTCTCGTCGTCGAAGGACAAAGTCCATCCGTTGTCCTGGGAAGAGAATGCCAGCAGATGCTACATCGTTCTGGTCTGGTTGGAGCTCGACCGGAATCCCGCCATCGAGATGGATCAGCTGGAGAGTTTCTCGTGCGAATCTTAGAGTGAATCCAGCAAGGGACCTGCATGAAGGCTGTCAATTAATCATGATCAACGACATCCGTTGATCATCTGTGTCATTTGGAGACTCAGCTTCAACTCACCCTGTATTGATCACACGTACTCGATATGCAATCCTCGGATCTAGATACAGGTATGGACGATGGCTGAAATTACTACTATCGATGCAGTCTACCGGTCTCGCCGGCACTGCGTTTGAGCAGTCGAAATGGCCTATTCCATTGATCACCAGGGAGTCTGGGACGGGCTATTACATAGCTAAATGCATTAGCTGCAGGTAAACGTACAACATTTATATAAACGAACCTCGTTACCAAAGGACCCTGCACGCATATACCAGGATAATACATCGCGAGCCTGTCTGTGGTACCAATCTCCAATGAGAAGCAGGACGTCCTTTTCGTATCCATGTTTGAAGGCCTCGCTGGCAGCAGCATCACTACTACCAGCCGAGCGGGATGTCGGTCTGGAAAAGGGCTTGTGAACTACAAATCCACCGTACAAACCATCGGCCCTTTGCGTGCTGGAGTGTGCATGGTACCAAAATGTACCGCTTTGGTCGGCAGATATCGTGAAATTGTATACGAACGAAGCCGCCGGAAGGATATCGCATTGCGTCACTCCGGCGACCCCATCCATGAGGTTTGCATCTAATTATCATAGGACTTCAGAACTGGTTGATGACAATGAAACTTTGAGGAGGAAAAATATTGTTTCTACCTAGGTATGCATGTACTCGGCAAGGCCGGGGTTATTCTTACTTCTCATGTGCAGGCCATGCCAATGAATCGAGAGGCCTTCGTCCTCTAACTCGTTGTCAACAGAGATGGTCACCGTATCGCCCGAGCGGACTTCGACAGTCGGACCAGGAAACTGATCTATCCATCATCGTTAGTCAACATACTTATCCTAGCCGCTTAAAAAACGCTCACCGTTAATCAGAAAGACATATTTTCTGACCCCGTCCGGACGACGATATCCTGAATTTGCTCGCCAGTGGAGAAAATGGGTCGTAGGAGGGCGTCCAGCATGCTCCTCCGGATGGAGTTGTATGTTCAATTGTAGAGGAGGAGGATGCGACCCTTGTGTATTATTAGAATGGTGGCCTCCATTGATGGAGCGCCATGGATTGTATAACAATTGCAGTCCGACGAGATAGTAGCTCCTGAAATATCCCAGAAAGACTGATAGTACAAAAACCAGAATTAGAATAACAACCAGAGGTTTATTATTCTTTGTTCCGAGTTCTTTTTGAGCACTAACATAGCCGCTGGTCCCTCGCGGTGTTGATGTCTCTGTGCTTGCCCTCTCAGGTTGTGGTTTATTAGAATTGGCTGGCCTCCTTCTGCGACTTAATTGTCTCTCCATTTCTTGTGGAGCTATAGGATATAGTATATACCACGGATCTAGGTGGTGAAGAGTCAAGACAACTCTACCACTCCTGCTGAAAGGCTATTGTCGCGGAGGACATGGCTTGGCCGACAACGTTAAACATTGAAAGAATCGAAAACCAGAAGTTGGCGGATGTTGACGGGATACGCCTTGCAATAACTTCAAAGTTGTTTCTACAAATGATAGTGATAGGACACTGGCTCATACCTATGAAGATATATGATGTATATGTAGCTGCAGCGCGTTGACAGAAGTTAGAAGTTATGACCCTGGGCTTGACAGAATAGAAAGTACCATA
>NPHW01002730.1:0-26555 GCA_002240705.1 Elaphomyces granulatus
GTTGAATTGTACCCCTACACCAAAAGGCCGCGAGTCCGCTCAGGCCCTCCCACGCGGTGTTGGTTGTGGGTCCGCGGGAGGGCCTGAGGAAGCTGAGGTAAGCATCCCCATGCTTCGGGACCTAGGCTCCTCCGTTCCGGGGTTGGGGTAAGCAGATCGGCGCGTGGCTGATGCCGAGGGCTTTTCTCGAGCCAAGGCCGAGGCTAAGTCCACGTCAACAAGGGCTGATGCCTGTGGCGTCCAACTTGAACTCTTTAACGCATTATTGAACCCCATCCTGGAAGCTTCCCCAGGACAAGTGCCAAACTCCCCAATGATGTTGATGCTCTCGGTACCGGGATGCTGCGTGACGGCACTTTCTCCACATGCTCAGCCCCGGCGATTAGATTAACCGCACTAGTATACTTCTTGGTTGAGAATGATGGTGGTTATTCGACAATGACTTCCAGGGACAAGTCGACAATCGACGACGCCGATGATCCCACGAGCCTCCCCGATTTCCACACTGAGTTCATTGACTCCGAGGACCTCCACCAATTCGAAAAAGCGCTGAATGCGCCTGAAGCAGAGCCCCTCGTGGCTATTCACGACTGGCGTCCAATTCGGGAGCGTGTCCGGAAACCCCGAGGTCGCCGTAAGACTCCAAGAAGGACCAAGGATGAGACGAGGGAGGGCGTTTTCCACACAATTCTGAAATGGCCCTTGCTCGCCATTGTCTTTGGTTGGCTTGTGGTCTTGAGCGTTGCCTATCTGCTCACTCGTCTATACATCTATCTCTACGAGCATTTCGTCACATGGACGGGGAGGAGGGAGAGGCTCCGAAAAGCACTGCATGCAACGGATAACTATGAAGACTGGCGTAAGGCTGCCCAGGCCTTGGATGTCTATCTTGGAAACGAGCAATGGAAGGAGACAGATGAATATGCATACTATGACTCGCAGACCGTCAACAAAGTTGTTGCCCAGCTGAAGACGTTGCGCGCGAAGGCTGAGAGAGAAGAACAAGAAGGGCGCGATGTACCGGCTATGGAGGAGCTCCGTGTTCTGCTCGAAGCCTGTGTCAAGAATAATTTTGTCGGAGTAGAGAATCCTAGGCTTTACAGCGAGACATATTCCGGAACCAAAGATCTCCTCCAAGAGTATGTCGATGAAGTGCATGCTTCTCTCCAGTTACTCCTTGACAGTCATGCTCTCACGAGGGAAGTCAAATATCGACATTTCAGGCATTTGGACACTAATTTCGGCCGCACTGCCCTTTGCCTGTCAGGAGGGGCAACGTTTGCATACTATCATTTTGGCGTGGTGAAGGCTCTGTTGGACAATGATATGCTGCCGGAGATTATAACAGGAACGTCAGGCGGAGCCTTGGTTGCCGCTCTGGTTGCAACGAGGACTGACGAGGAGCTGAAGCAGCTTCTCGTCCCGGCCCTTGCTCATCGGATCAGGGCTTGCCGTGAAGGGTTTACCACCTGGATAAGACGCTGGTGGCGAACTGGAGCTAGGTTCGATGCCATTGACTGGGCGCAACAATGCAGCTGGTTCTGCAGGGGCTCGACCACTTTCCGAGAAGCGTACGAACGCACGGGTCGTATTTTGAATGTGTCCTGTGTGCCTTCGGATCCACATTCCCCAACTATCTTGACCAATTATTTGACGTCTCCAGATTGTGTTATTTGGAGTGCGGTCATCGCCTCTGCGGCCGTCCCTGGGATTTTGAATCCCGTGGTACTGATGAAAAAGAACCGGGATGGCTCTCTAGGACCGTATTCCTTCGGACATAAGTGGAAAGATGGCAGTCTCCGTACCGACATCCCTATCACAGCCCTAAATTTACATTTTAATGTCAATTTTACGATCGTATCTCAGGTAAGTTGGCTCTTTTCTTGCCTCCATATGCGCTAACAATTGTAGGTAAATCCTCACATCAACCTCTTCTTCTTCAGTTCCCGAGGAACGGTAGGCCGACCGGTGACGCATCGTAAAGGCCGTGGATGGCGTGGCGGCTTTCTTGGTTCGGCTGTGGAGCAGTATATCAAACTAGATCTAAATAAGTGGCTCAAGGTGCTTCGTCACCTTGAGCTGCTACCACGGCCGCTAGGCCAGGACTGGAGCGAGATTTGGCTTCAACGATTCAGCGGCACGATCACAATCTGGCCAAAGTCTGTACTTTCGGATTTTTGGAACCTCCTATCCGACCCGAGCTCGCAACGTTTGGCGCGTATGCTCCAAGTAGGCCAGCAGAGTACCTTCCCGAAACTTCAGTTCGTCGAAAATCGAATTAAAATCGAAAGCCTTATTATGAAGGGCTTGCAAATGAACTCTGCCACTGGTGGGCGTGAAGCGTCTCCGCTGCTCTCCCGGCGTCTGCATATTGCCGATCAGAAGCAACAACCATTTCCATATCATCTAGTGGACCAAGATCTTCCTGCATATGGGCCTCCCCGACGCCAGGATGCCAGCGAGGGATCGCAATTCCTCGAATTACCAGACAATTCAGCCTCAGATTCATTCCACCCCGGTAGACGGAACATCGTCATGGAAGAAATGAAACGTCAAGCTGCCGTTTTCTTTGATGATTCGGACCTCTACGGGGAAGATGGCAACAACTCTAGCGATGAAGGGAGTGTCCTCGCAGATGAAAATCTTGGGACTATAGTTCAATGAAGCTACTTGCCATCGAGGTTACATTTATGTGATGCTCCATTCGAATCCAAGTCCCATTCCTCAATTATTGACTATGCCATCCCACCCCTCCCTTTCCTTTTGTCTTTCTCGTTGCTCCTCAACTATTTGATTTGGAGCTGTCGAGTCAGAACATCTGAGAGCCAATAGGCGGATCGATGAGGTCACTGCAATGCAAATGTCTAGAGGTTTAATCAAGTGATCACGTTTACATGACCTTTGAAGGGTATGAGATCATGCTTTGTAGAATTAGGTTGTTGTTTGCATTCATGTATATATAAACACTACTAGCAATTTTGTGGCGTATTGGGTCAGACCAATAGGGCAGCAGAGGAGATTCTCGGGTATACTAATGTATGTAATTTATTCTAATGTATATTAAAAGTTGGCTTGCCCCGCTTACTCCCCCGCATTTTCATTCGATACGAAACGTTATGATAAGAAAATTCTATGTACATAGCCAAATTTAATCCCTGCTCCGCTAAATAAAGGCTAACCAATCTTTTATTAGTGATGCTCCTTTAGTTTTACCTATGATATGTTCCTTCTAAAAATAACTATTCAATCACGAATCAGACGGATGCCTCAAAAGGATGTTATTTTCGGAGGATCATGATTCATAATCAGGTGCGAATAATGGACTGGTTCTTAATCGTGGTTACACATGTATGTACCAGATAAACCAGGATCTTATAGACATTAGGTAGGTAACTTATATCATACAAGTCCAACTGTGAAGATGAATTGATACCAACAAGTGTCTCGGAAATGGTTCGAGAAACCTACAGGTCAATAATTAGGTTGTCATTGCAGAGGGCTCGTCGAATTGGAATATTGACAGTTCGCTTGCTTGATAGACAGCCTAGACTACATACCTAATATATATGTCGTCTGGTCCGTCCACCTGATCGAGCGGACCAGGAAATATACTTTATACATACCTCTTACAAGTTCGAACCCAAATCTCTGGTCCTTTGGGGAGAAAACATCCGAGAAAGTCAGCGATATCGTTGCACTGACTTGTCTAGCCTGTCTCACGCTTAGTGTGATGCAAGGAACTGCCAAAAGACAGTCATGGCAAAAAATACTGTGGGGACAATCTCTGAAAAGAATCGTTCCCTAAGCTTATTCTGGTCCAATAGCGGGGATATAGGATCAGCAGTTGACAATGGGCTGGTTCTTATCGCGGTTACTATAAGCCGGGATCCAGCAGACAAGTTCAAGTCTAAACTTTGAAGCCAACAAGTGTTCGAGAAAACAGCCGTTAATAACAGTGTTCGTTGAATTGGAAGACGACAATTCGCCAGCTGGACTACATAGGCCGCGGCACCGTCCTGATACATCACGGGTAGACTAGGGAACACTTATCACAAGAGAACCCAAATCTTTAGTCCTCTGGAGAGAAAAGCCTGAGCCTGAAAGATTCGCTCGCAGAGAGATTGCGCTGGGTTGTCTGGTCTGTCTCACGTTATACGGTTATCATGCCAGGAACTGCCAAAAGACAGCAATAGTAAGAGATATTCTCAAAAACAATTTATTTGTATACAAAACTACCTAGGCGAATATTTGACAGACTGGCGCCTCTGCGTCTTGCCACTCGGGAAAATCAAAGAGAAGCTGTTGAACCATTTAAATAAAAACCACGACAGCTATTAGAAAATAAAGAAAGAAGTCACAGAGATGTTGAATTCGCATCGAAGCAGACATTATTGCGACCGGGAAGGATGGAGAGCCACCGCTCTATCTTATCTCTCTGCCAATGGAAAGGCGCAAACCCAGAATCAAAGGATTAAAGATTCCGCCACAAACAAAGCTGCTACCCAGGTATAGAAGCGAGCGATCCACCAGAACGAATTATGTACATAGCACTGGATGAGCAGGGGGCAATGGAAAAACGCCATTGCATTTGGTCGTGGGCATTGCCCGGGGAGGGGCGATGCAAAAGAAACAATCTGCAAGCACAAGTGAAGCCAGGGGAATTGTCACCCAGCTGCTGCCAGCTGGACCGAACCAATACAAGTAATAATATTGGCAGACGCCTCTCTATGCGCCTGCAAGAGAAGGAAAAATGTTGTTTCTAAGGTTTATCGGTACCATATCCCGTTCCATATTTCGCAAAATTGCCAATGGTTCAGCCAACAATCGGTAAAAGTGAAGCTTGAAGAGAAGGATGACAGGAAGCAACCCCTTTAGATTTTACCGCAAGAGAGGGAAAGACCGATGTAGGCTGTAGCTACCATACTCGTTTGCGCCGGAGATGTTACGGAACTGATGGAAAACAGGAGTGATTGCAGGCCATCATCAACTATCTTTGTCTTGGGGAATTGCATTTCGAACTCGATAGGACTTGCAGAAATCTTTTCTCGTTGAGCTAGCAATAGAATAGCTCCCTCAATATCCTCCTATATATCAAATTCCTCGCTGCAGCGACCGCTCAACTTCCTCCAAATCGCCCAGATGGCAAAGGACAGACTGGGCTCTACTGTGCATGCAAGACAAGGTGCCAATTTAAGATGGTGGATTTACTCCTAAGCAATACAAAGTTCCCAATGCTAGGACTTCTAAAGGTTATACCCATCAATGTGGCAATGTTCCTATTGTGACGTTGTTTCTTTCTCGTAGGGATACTGCCGGAGTTTGAAAGCTAGATGCAGGCGCCGGCTAAAGCTGCTATCCGCTTATATCTCAGTATCCCGGCGAGAAAGAAGCAACGTCACAATAGGAACATTGTCACATAGGTAGGTTAGTGGGGTATAACCCTTAGAAGTCCTAGCATTGGGGTCAATTTTGTCTTGCTTCAGGAGTAAATCCACCATCTTAAACTGGCACCTTGTCTTGCCGCATGCGCACTGTCCTTTGCCATCTGGACGATTTGGGTCAATATCATCTCGCGTCAGGAGGAGCTCCACAACTTGGTGATTGTCGTGACAAACAGCCGGTAATGTGAGGGCCTAAGCCACTACCAAGCTGTGTATCACGATAATCACCAAGTTATATAACTCCTCCGGCGCTGAGTTTACCACGGTACCAGGCCACAGCCAAAAGGCACAAATCGATGACTGGTGGGTCATCGATCTCAGCGTACTATATAGCTTGTCTGGACCAAGTCCTGACAGGTAGGAAGCAGTGCGACCCACCCATCTTGTCGGTTAACATCAATGCCTTCCATATCTATGGAAGGCACATAAAGTTCACACAATAACCACAAAAACACAATCTTTTTACAGCCAAATTTCAAGGTCGAGAAGAATCTGCTTTGGCAAGTCGGACGGAGGCATGGCTGTAAAAAAGATTGTGAACATTGTGAATCGATGTATGAAAGATTTTGGCAATTCGTGTCAGGACCTTGGTCCAGACAAGCTATATAGTACGCTGAGATCGATGACCCACCAGTCATCGATTTGCCTTTTGGCTGTGGCCTGGTGGTAAACTCAGCGACCATCAGGCAGTCGGGCTTAGGCCCTCACAATTCGAGCTCTGCATCTGAATATTTATAGGTCCAGCAGAGAAGAATCAACCATACTAGTACGGTCTTTGCCATTGGGATATTTCAGTTCCTCTTTTTTCTTTATTCATTATCATTGTTAACATCTTTGGGGAAGTGATAAAAGGACACCTCTGGATGAAAAAAGACACCCCCTTTCAGCCTCCTAAGTTGTGGAAATAGTAGTGTTATTCACGACATTACAGGCAACACATACAACATAGGGGTAAAGGGTGGGTTTTTTTGGATGGATGAATGTAAAGAGAAGGATCTTTAATGTAAATTTACTCAACTATATCGAGGAAGAAAGCATGGGAAGGCAGTGAAAGGCAGGAGCTGAGGGGAAGCGGCCACAGTCGCAATTCTTTGATGGGGTTCTGCCTTGTTGGAAGAATTCTGCTAGTATCGAATTCGGATCATAAGATACCTGTTGAGGGCGGAGGGATCATAATAGCAAAGTTATATATTGTACATGTAACACAATAGAGAGAGAAGAAGTCTTGGAAGCTTATGTTATCCATATTTTAGCGAGTATGTTTCCCAGCGAGCAGCTTATAGGTAGATGTGAAGAGTACGGCTACATGTTCTGCTCCATTCTCAGATAGTTTTTGTCTCTCTCGAATGCGGCCGCGGTTCCGTTGATTCAACGATTGATCATGATCCTCAGCCACACTCGTTCCATCTAACTTGGTGAGAAGCGGAGGATCGGGACGTCCGGCTGTGCTTGTCGCTCCACTTTTACTTGCAAACACCATGAATCCGGTTTCTTGAAGAAGACTTTTTTTTCGTGCTCTAAAGGCCCTAAAGCATTACTTGGATTTTCGTTATGACGAAAGATTGCCGTTTCGAGTAGTGGAGCGGTGTTGTGCCACAATGGGGAGCCCCGGCATCGTACTTGCGGAGCCACTAAGCAGTTTGTTGAAATACAAGCAAATGTAGCGCAGTCTTCGGAATCGGCGAGGACACGAACCCAGGAGTTCGTTTCATCATTGCATGGAATTCGGAGAGAGCGGAAGGGGTGATCATATAGCCAGGCAACTGACAAAACCTTTTTTTCCGGGTCGAAGCCAGTAGACCGAAGGTAGGAAAATATTTTCCGGATAATATTTAGGACGTGTTCATGGAGTTGAGAAGGTAGATTTTTGATCCAATCTTCAACAGCATCTGTGTGAAATGCGGAAAGAATATGGTGTTCATTCTCGAGCTCATCCCATAGAGCCTCGCCGATGAATTTTCTGGCAAAGTTCGGAAGTATGTCAACTATCAGTTCTCGGAGAAGCACTCTTCTGGTGACGCCAGTATACAGAAGCTCACTTGAAGACCCCATAGGCAACCTAAGGCCGAGAGCATCTCCGTATCCTCTTCAAGGATCATTTGCTTCAGTGTTTTGCCAAGAATTTTATGTTTAGTCTTCATAAACAGAATGTTAAAATAATTACCAGCTTGGAATCCATATTGGCGTTCGTCATACTTCCAGGCATTATCATACACACCAAGATTGTCGAGGCCATGTGAAGACTGGTCCCAACAGTCCTTCTCGTTGAGAGTGCAGTTTGGGTTGACTTCAACGAGCGAACCAATGCATAATGTACCTTGCTGCGTGGGTGAATATCAACTGGATGAAGATATTTAACATCTTCAGTACGGCTCCAGTGAAATTTAAGAGTATTTTCCTCGGGGACATAGATGATACCGCCGCGTACTCTTATGGCACACGGAGAGGTACTGACAGCGTTTTTGGGAACAAGGAAACTCCCGGGACCCCAAGTGTCAAGTAATAATTAATAAGTCTTCAACAGTTGCCAAGAGGTCGAACTTTCTTTCATCTTTACTTTTATCTTTAAGGGATGAATCGCTTGGTGACAAATCCATTCTAAATGTTAACACCGGACCCCCAACCATGTCCCCAATACAAGTAAGCTTCGTCAGCTCTGCTATCCACTCAGATTGGTTGTCACGGATCTTGCTGCCTTCGAGGACAATTTTGCGCAGCGCGGTGTCCAGGAAAAAAGTTCGAATCGGCCCAACATGCTCCTGATAGTATGATAGGAAGCCCAAGGAAAGGAGCTGGGCAATTAAGGACAATAAATGTAGAGTCTCATCCACGTTGTTGTCCCGAAGTTTCTCCGAATTGTCATGTGTAACAGAGTTGAAGATTTGATATAAAAATTTCCGCAAATTGGTTAAATTCGATTCTGTAATGTGCTGTAATGTAGACAAGACCAACTCCACCAGCATTTGTACAGCTGAGGAAAAGTTGATAAGGCAGAGACTAACTGGAGTCATTCCTCTTTCAAGGTTTGGTTTGTGAATTGGGGGGTGAACAATGACTGTGAAGGAATCACAGCAGAGACCAGATGCCTGCACACGACCAGCGGCGGTACAGAAGCCTTCGAGAGAGGTGATGATCCTATGCAGGACCAGCAGATGATCGAGATGGCCATTTTCCCTCAAGATGGCATATGATATAATGGCAACTGAATTTTGATCTTTGAATTTATTAACCTCGCCGTTCGACGCCTTAGGATCACGGGATGTAGGTGTAATTCCAGCGAGGCCACAAAGTTCCTGAACTTCTTCAGCCTCTGTTTCTCCACCTGGATGAGGTGATATGTGAGGCTCCTTCAACATGGTTTGGTCTTCAAAACAACAATGAACACACCCTTGCACATGAACTTTACCCCTGGGGTACACTCCAGGTGGGTCAAATTTTCGGGGTTCAAAATAGATCCAAGGTGAATCATTTGCGTCTTGAAACAAGATATCGGCGATTTCGCGACAAGAGTATCCTGCGTCATCCAGTTCCTTGATCCAGGAATATTCGCCCGTTGCAACCTCGTTGAATTGCCTCTTAAGTAATATCCTCAAACCGCTAGCATTACTTAATTTAATAGCCTCCTGGATGGTTGTAGGAGGGTCGGAGCGCACGTTGTCTTCGTCATCTTCACTACTCACTTCATTTCCGCCTTCACTGTCTCCACTGCTCTCTATATTAGTGTCTTCATACTGCACATCTGCGACAGCTCGATTCAACAGCAGCGCCATCATCAATTCTTCCCTAGTTCCCTTGTCACCGGCAGCAGTTATAATTTATCACACGTACACTGCAGCATGAATCGTTTGCCTGAATTCGTGGGTCCCATGGGCCCGCCTGTAATCGAAATCAGCCTACAGGCTGTGAATAAAATATAAAGTGCGTTACCTTAAGTATCTTTAAGCTGATTTTGAGTATACACACACTCCTTGCACTGATTATTGACTCAGCCTGTGCATAACTGTTGATTTGACTATGATTTCGCAGTAAATATTCTTGTTATTATTCTATATATACTCTCCATGAGGCAATCACTGCCGGCTCCACCAGGCTTCTCCGAATTAGAGTTTGACTGGGATCACAGCACTTCCGGACTTCGAATTCCCTGTATATATGTTACTCGCAGTCCAAAGACTCGAGGCCACTCATGTATGATGGCACTACTTGGCAGGTAAGACTCAGAGAAGTTCGCCAGTGTGTTTGACGGCCAGATCAGGGCACCTCCGGACTTAGTGCATAACTGTTTCGCCGTCTGGCGTGTAACTCATATTACAATCTACTCACAACCCACTTTAGACTTTGCTGTACAGTGGAGGCTGATTTTAATTTGTCCTATACAGAAATGGTATGTCGATAATCTGACTCATACTTCAGTGTCCCCAAGAGCCTGATAACTGTGGCACAGCTTCACTCACATTGTTCATAGTAGTCATCTAGCATGAAGGTGCCCCTAAGAACAAGGAAAAGGTGCAAGGAAGTTCAAGATAGTGCCAGGCCTTACATACAAACAAAGAAGCAAAGGAACTTGGAAGGTCTGGGACAGCGGGAGAAAGGGAAGGCATGAAGAGGCTCGGAATTCCCTATCATAGTATGTTGATGGCTTTCGTTCCTTGTAAATTTTCACTACAGTAGGCAATCAAGTGTATCTAATAATAGAGATTTTATGATACTGGGGGACACAAAAGGATGCTCCTCTTCCATGTTACGGTTCCTTCTGGTATAATAGACTAGGGTCCATTATATTTCAATAATAAAAGTAGGTCCGCCGAACCACAGCGCTCCGTTCCAAATGTCTTCATTCGCGGGGAGTATATATGGGCTTGGGTTATAAACATTGTGGATCTGGATATATAACTAAGTGTGCATAGATGATAGGTCTAGGAGGGGAAATGCGCATTCCACTTCTGGTTATTTAGCTATTGACAAAGAAATAAACTTCTCGTATTCTTATTATCCATATAAGCAGGATCGAATCCACTTCCCCAGAAACGGTCTCCTTTGTCGCTAGGATCTGATTCATACCCTTCATGAAGGGTATGTATCCGCCGCCTTTGAGGCCGTCAGGTCAGCGAACGCCGATTACTTGGCCGAATACGTTTCCTGGTGTCTCCTTCCTCATTTTAGCCACGGGCTCCTGTGGTTGCTAGTATCGTTTTCCCCTCCTCTTTGTCTTTGATTTCGAGCATGACCTCCTTTCTGTCAGCCAGTGCCTGCGTCGCTACCAAAGAACCCTTGAGAATATCTGCATAACCTAGGTAGGCAGGTTGTGGAGGCCTGCACCGCTTTCTCAATCGCGTTTCTCAACGTCGTTCTTGTTGCCGGTGGCCTTCTTGCAACCTCCTTGGCCTCCAGATGGATTTGACTTTAGCTCCAGCTCCCGTATCCTCAAGGGTCCGGATGGCTTCATGCAGGTCGTGGTGACGGCATCGGCAGGAGTGAGTGATAGCGGGGTTCACCAATGTGCCATGCTTGTGTAAGAAGATAAATAATGACTCCACTGAGGTATCTTTCGTGCCATGCCAAGTATCGGACAAAGTGTATTTGTTCCCATAGCGGTTGTTGACGGGTCATATCATACAAATAAATCAATAAAATCGAAGGGATTGTACAAATTTGAAATAAGATTGCGGAAGTTGTGCGAATATCAGCTACCTATTATTAAAGTTATTATTAACCGATGAGGGAATAATAAATAATAAGACAAAGAAATGAATAATGAGGGTTGACTGAATGAACCTGTTAAAGATAATGAACAAAAATTACCAGCAAACAAAAACATATGTACAAAAGAACTGTCCATGTTAAAAATTAAAAATGAATAACAATGATATAGTACATAATAAAAAAAAGAGAGGAACTGAAATATCCCAATGGAAACGACTGCACTAGCATGATTGATTCTTCTCCTGCTCGACTTATATAAATATTCATATGTAGATCTCAAATTGCATCACAAAGTATCACAAAGTATCACAACGTATCACAAAGTTTAAACACAACAACCACAAAACCACAATCACTGCTTGATCTACTACATATAACGTCTCTTTATAACCGAAATTCTAGAACTACTATCTTCTACAGCCATGCCTCCGTCCGACTTACCGAAGCAGATTCTCCTTGACCTTGGAATTAATGATGCCATTCCAGATGCTTATAATATTGCACTTCAAACCGCTGCAGAGAAGGGAAGGGTGGACCTAGTTAAACTACTCTTGAAAGTTGATGGCATCAACCTAAACTTTGCAGGGGGCATTTTAAGAAGTTCTCCCCTTATTATCGCCGCCATAAATGACCACAGTGACGTGGTACAGTTACTCTCTACAGCCATGCCTCAGTACGACTTACCGAAGCAGATTCTTCTCGACCTTGAAATTGATGGTGCCATTCCAGATGCTTATAATATTGCACTTCAAACCGCTGCAGATAGAGGAAGGGTGGACCTAGTTAAACTACTCTTGAAAGTCGATGACATCAACCCAAACTTTGCAGGGGGCATTTTTGAAAGTGCTCCCCTTAATCTCGCCGCCGAAAATGGCCACAGTGACGTGGTACAGTTACTCTTGAAGATAAAAAGCATTGATGTTAACCAACAAGATTGGTTGGGTCGCACTGCTTTCCACCACGCTGTTTGTCACGACAATTACCAAGTTGTCGAGCTCCTCCTGACGCGAGATGATATCGATCTAAATCGTCCAGATAATAAAGGACGGACTGCGTTCTTCTGCGCGTGCATAGATAGATCAGACTATCCCAAGATGGTAGATCTACTCCTGAAGCAAGACAAAGTTGACCCTAATGTTAGGGCGACTTTTAGGGGTATAAGCCCATTGACCGGCGCTATGATTTGTGACAATATTGCTATTGTGTGCTCGCTTCTTGCTCGCCCTGATATTGTCGATTGCGCTGAATTCGCTTCTTGATATTGATCCTGCCACTCTGGAAGACACCTTCATGTACCCATTATTGCCCTGACAATCTTACTCAGTGCGAGGGTTCCATCGGCAGAGTTGAACTAGATTGGTACCCTGCGAATACGAATTTTATTCATACTTTAATATTATAGAAAACGACCAAAACGCTTAGTTAATCAAAGTTTTCTTATTCTGCTTGAATTTTATAGTGTAGTTATATAGTTGGCAGCCTTGGCAAGAAAAATTCACGCGCGCCTGGAAGCAACCCTGTATAGAGTAATACTATATACCATCATTGATTTTCCATGTTGATAGCCTCTACTTGATGCATGTGTACGGGTTCTCATGCTCGGCAGGCGACCAGAGGCGATTAGCGGAGAGATCTTTATGCACATCTGTAAGTACGATTCAGATACGCTGCTGGGGGAGTAATCTGCTTCGATACAGCTCGTGATCCCTTCCTCGAAACCTGGCTTTAAATTGCAGGGCGACCCTTTAAGTTGGTCCGCGCCGACAAGGATGCTGATTGATAACTACCTTAGGGATCGATGGCTGGGTGATGCATGATAAGATATCTTTTTTGCTTGCAGTCCTGAGTCGAGCGTACTAGTACCAGTCTACAGTACTATCCTAGGGTAACAAATGGACTAGGAAGAATATTGCACGCCTCTCTCTCACGCAGTGAAGAGCTAAGGAAAGCATACATTGAGAAGACGAGCAGTAGTATCCTAGATGAGGCGATGAGGCTACATACCTTGGTAGTTTCCATGAGAACACGGGATGAAGCTATTAGTATATAGGTTATATATATTTGATGTCATGGACCGTAGGGGTATGAACGCATCCCACTCGAGGTGATATTATACTTATGCAGTTCATGCAGCTCTAGCAGTGACTACTACACTTATTAATAGCTACTAGTAGCTACCCTATTCGGTTTTATCGGTTTACTGAATTTCTGATTCCCTGCCTCAGACGTATGGTAAATGCCGTGGCCAGTGCGAATTGGGACGAATAATCACAATATTAAATACGAATACACATACTATCCTATAAATTCAAAATAGGGTCAATTGGACGTATATTGGCATCTACAAGACTATCACTATTTCATATTGTGGTGTTGCATAAGAACCCTTGCGCTGTGTAAGATTGGTGTTGTATATGTATATCAGTCTCTTCGGCTTCTTAGCTTCGTTATCCTATAGCTATGTAACCTTTACTTTTCCCCCGCCTCCCTACAGACTTCCTCGTATATTAGATCTGCCTGAACCGATGCCGCCGACAACGTATCATACCCAGTACTCGATTGAGATTAACTACCATGATTCCTTCATGCTTCAAGTTGTGTGTCACTTTTCTTGGCCTTACTTGCCCTACTTCTTTGTATTCCCTGGTGCAATTGCATACCAATTGGAGGGGTCTGACGTTCTTATTTTTGTCGGTATTCGTGCGGGCAAGGGCTATTAATTTATTTGGAGTCTTAAACGGCTGTAGAGGTTCGCGGCTGGAAAACAGGGCCCTGGGCGAGTGTCTTCGGCGGCTATACTCCTTTTTTTCTATCAGGGCAAAAAGGATTAGTTAATTTTTGGGACGTGAAATGGCAGGCTTCAAGCACAAGAAAGGGAGAAAAAGGAAACAGAAAATATGTAAATTTATATTCCTTTCTCTTCTTTTCCCATCAGACTATTGTACCCAACATGAAAATATTTTACTATATTACAAGCCATTCTTCCGTAACTTTCTTGGCTGCAATCAGATCGCCGCCTAGAGCATAGATTGTCTGCAGTGCCAGAGCTGCTTCACTAGAGAAATCCTCCACAAAACTCCCTTCTCTGCGTTTACCATTTGCCTGTGCCAGGATCTGCCTCCCGAGAGTCAAAACCCGTTGGTAGCCTTCCACAGCGAGATGCATGAGCCCTAAGGTATGCCATACCCGGGCAAAGTTGAATTCCATTTCTTGCTGCTCTTGTGGGAGGCCTGCCTTACTGCGGACACGCCGGTACTCATGCATGAAAGACAACCCCTGCATAATCAGGTAATGACGGTTTTCAGATTGTCGTTTAAGTGAATGATTGATGTAGCAGAGGGCAATTGAGAGCAAGACTGCTGGGTTTTGATCATCTAGGGCATATGCACGGAAAAAGTAATTAAGTGCAGGGTAAAAGCTGTTCCCTGAATATAGAATGTGGCCATAAAGAACAAGCAATGCAACATCCATCTCATCTGCTGGAATGGCTTCACCTAGAGCATCGCGGGTAGACAGTGCTGCCCTTTCCTGGTATATCGATTCCCGAACACGCTTTGTAGGCTTGAGGCAGGACGGATCGTCCGGAAGAGTGTAATCCATGGCTTTAATCTGACGAAGCATGAACTTCATGTTGGGAGACGAATGGAAGATAGATTTATGTGGGTCTCCGCAAAGACGACTTAGGATTGAAAAGAGTCGATAAGCATCTGTCACAAACTGGTACTCCTTGGCGAACCATCGTGCTTCGGTTGAGAGCGCTTCCTCGTCCCTTAGCCGGAGGGCACACGCTATTGCTGAGTTAGCAGAAGCAATTTAAGCCTAGTACAATAATGAAAGGAAATTAAAAATAAAAATAAACAGGTAGTGTGAGGGGGATTACTAACTGAACCAACAGATATGAGTTTGCAGCGTACTGGGTTTCGAATGGTACCAGACACTGGCATCTGCAGCCGCGGCTAGAACGTCATACGCCTCCTCGGCTTCTCCTTGTCCTGCGACGACGAGGGAGTACTCCAGAAATATATCTAGCCAATCCTCGAAGGATATGCCATGGTAATCATTTGGAATGGTGGTTTGCAAAGGCTCATCAGGAAACGCGCCTGCACCGATCGTTAATTCAATGTGTCAGCAACATACAAGACAGTCAGGTATTCTACATACCGAGGGACTCCTGGAGCCGGCCGGCCATCTCCTGGATTTCATCCATTAGAGTCCTATTCCGATACTTTCCAGCCTTCTTTTGGGCCTCTCTGGAGTAACCAAGGAAAACCATGTTTCGTTGGAGTGGATAAAAGACTCGGTTGGAGCGAAAATCACATAATAGCGCGTCTGCGATATCCAACCAGTCTTCCGTAGCGTCCATATTTCCCTCTCTCATCTCCGGGCGCAGTTCCATCATCTTGGAGTACAGATATTGGATATGGCCATTCACTTCTCCCTCAGTTTCATTTTGTGCCATGTGCCTCCGACCGGTGACCATCATGCTAGGGGGGGCAGACGTATTGAAAGTCACAGCAGGGTGAGGTTTCGGAGCGAGACTCTTGGATCCCGGTGGATGGAAATTCGATTCCGTAGATCTCAACTCTCTGACGAGTTGCTGCACCCTGGTATTCCGTCTCCTTCGTCGTCGCCTGGTTTCCTGTCGCCCAATTAGGACGGCTTCATTAACATATCTAAGGGCTTGCTCGGTCATTCCGATGCTCTCATATAATTTTGCCAGCCTGACACGTGCTTCCACACTCTTCGTGTCATGTTCAACGACCGTGAGATAACAGTTCTCGGCCTCTTCTAGCCTTTCGCAGTGCATCGCACACTCGCCCATCGCCATGAAGAAATCCACATCGGCATAGTCATCTGTTTGCTGAAGAGGTTCATAGAACCGTAAAGCGTCTTGGAATAATCCAGCCTCCTTGAGGGAATCAGCAGTTTCCCTGAAGAGATCACCGTAATCATATAGCTTGGCCCCGGGGGACGTATCGTCAGGATCTAGCCATTCGAAATGACTCTGTGATACTTGATCAGAATATGCGCACCCAACTTGGAACGGAAAAGATACATCATTAGGTTGGCTTACCAGGGCCTCGTCCCTATGTTTATCTCCCATTTTCAATCGAAAGATACCCATCCTTATCCGCAGCTCTAATGGAAGACCAAGTCCGTAGGCATCCCGAGAAAAGCTCCCTGGGTTGTACCCAGGGCTTTCGGTGCGACGAGGGAAATCATCCGCGTCCCATTCTCTATCATCTCCGTGGATTTTGTCCCAAATTGAGTCATCCTTCCGACCAAGAAGCCACCTGGACAACGACTTGAGGGCTTGTAATCCCTCTTTGTACCTCCCAGTATATCCAAAAAGCTCTACATAGATGTTCACATCCGACCACGAGAAGCCAGATACCCTGCCCGCATTTAAGGAAAGATAGTGATCGATGCTGACTGCATAACGATCTATAGCCTTCTGGACATCATCGATATCAATATAAGTTTCCGCTAGATGACGGAGAGCCCTGGTGTTATGTGGAATCTCCTTCAGAATTCGCTCATACTCAGTCGCTGCCCGACCATTGTATCCTAGCTCTCGGTATATGGCGGCTCTTTGAAACCGGGAGTTGTAATTCTTTGGATCGATGTCAATCACACGGCTGTAGCAATAAACAACGTCGTTCAATGCCGCTTGGCGATCATCCCCGGCCCGTTCTAAAATGAGCTTGGCCACTTTCGCCCACACAGTCGGATCCTTGGGTCGAGTGTGGGCGCCACTGAAGAGAGCCGTCAAAGCCTTATCTTTCTGACCTTTGGCCAAAAAGATTTCCGATAGGAGGGAGTGAGCTGCGAACATTTCCGGATTGATTTGAATTGCCTGCTTTACCAGGTCAATCGCTCGATCATAGTCTCCATCAATGAAGGCCGAGGTTGCTTCCGAATGTAGATACTTGAACTCTGGACTTGGTTCCAATGGCCGACGTGGACCTCTCTTGATACCCTTTCCACCTCGGGCACCAAAGCGTCTAGAGAAGGACACTCTAAGAGATCCACGTCGTCTCCTTGAAGGAAATGCATCTTCATCCTCGCTAACACCTGACATCTCCTCACCACTGCTTCCGTTAGTTGGTACTTCTCGGGCCGCTGGGGATCTGGTCAAATAATCCTTACCTCGAACTTTCCTCCCCCGACATAATGAAGGAAGGGTCGCCAGAAGAATGGTCCAGATCCTCACCGTATCGTTCTTCCTCATCTACAGAAGATTCCCCTTCAATATCATCGCTGCCTGACTGCTGATCAGGAATACGGCCACCATCTGCAGCAAAAACGCCCGTATACAATCTTGGGTCAGAGGTCCTTGGAAATAGATTGCTAGCGGACGAACTCATTTGCCATGGATACTGAACAGTCTCGTCGATCTCTGGATACATGATCTCCTGGGGAGAAGTCTCATCTGTTTGTTCCATTGTTATTAAACAAGTTGTTAAACTGAGGTTGTCCTCCAACGTCTTTCCAGTTGCTTCGATTAGCCGAAGAAATATTAACGATGAGTTGACTGCAATAACAAAGGGATGGTCCTCAAACAACAAGGATCTTTCCCTCTGCATGTCCCGGTCTGGTCGCAAGCCGCAGGGACTGGGACGATAATTCACAATCATCGAATTAGACTGAAAAGAATCACCTTTCGAGTCAGTCGCATATCATATTCTAGCATTCCCTTAAGGGGTTCAAAGGGCTAACTTCTAAAGGGTGGTAAATTTGTCCCGCGATACCGATTTTTAGCAAGCAGATACTAAGGTATGGATATATAAACCTTTGATCATTTTGGAAGCCTTGATGCTTGGGAGAGAATAAATCGCAACCCTCCACTCACGGGCCAACGAATCTATGATGGTTACATTAGGGCGATCGGTCAGGTGTGGGTTTTTTTCCTTACTTGACCTTTGACTTCCAGAGCTTTGCCTCAGGTACTTCAGTTTTCAGTTGGTTCGTCCCACGTTCAGGGCCTAGGCAACTGAGGCAATCTAGATTGCCAAGCACGTCCACAGGGCGGAGTCTTGTAATGTACGATACTGTATATAACTACCTAGGTATGTAACTACCTAGGTACGTACATGTATGTACATACATTAGGTACATGCGAGAACGAGCTCTCTGTGGTCGTATCATATTTATATGTAAACGTATGTACCTACCTATGATACATATTGTATCATACATGTATGTACGTATGATACATATAACCACAGGGCTGGCCCAATTAACACATATTAGTCAACGCCCGCTTATCTTATCCCGGTCTAGTACTACAGCTGCCTCGATCAATTATATTCCCTTTCTGTTGCTGACTTTACAACGACAAACAGTAACGAGATCGGATCTTGCACCTACTTTCCTCCCACCTTCTTCCTCCTAACAACATCTCTCATCCGACACCCGCTGCTTTGCTCTCCCCGCCAGACATCTTTCTCGTTCTTTCTTTTTTTTTGCTCTTTTCTGGATTCTCTAGGACTAACTTAATACAGAGCTGGTGTGTTGGACACACATTCAGCTCTCCTGGTGTCTGTTCGTTCCCCTACGACGTTCTTGATACCGCGCCTTCCTCAACAACTCTCGTCGGTGACCCCCCACTGACGCTGTCATATTCAGTATCAC
Source organism: Elaphomyces granulatus (assembly GCA_002240705.1). Taxonomy (NCBI): domain Eukaryota; kingdom Fungi; phylum Ascomycota; class Eurotiomycetes; order Eurotiales; family Elaphomycetaceae; genus Elaphomyces; species Elaphomyces granulatus. The sequence goes on from NPHW01002730.1 coordinate 18,780, forward strand.
AGCCACTGGACTGGCTTGTGTCCTACTATTGAACTCCCTTTGGCAGTGCTTTCTCGTTGAGCAGACGGTCATTAAAAAAAGTGGAAATAAAGCAAAATCGGAATAAAAATATATATATTATCAAGGGCAAAAAAGGAAAAAGAACAATAAAGGGGGGAAAGGACAAAAGGGGGAAATAATTTTCGATTTTTACGTCTTCCATCCTTCTCACTGGCAAACCCGGCAGGGCTGCAGGAAGTTTGCAATAATTCTTTCATTGTCGCGCTATCTAAAACCTTTTCCCTGCTAAACGGCAGGTGACGGTCTCGCTTTGACGCATACCATGGCGAGTCACGTCATTGGAAACCGTAACAGCACCCCGGAGGCTTCAAAGTCTTCACTTCGGCCGCCCTCGTCCTCTCGGAACCTGGGAGGTTCTCACCAGTTGCGAGCGTCCGCAGACATGTCCGGTTTTCCGTCTCCCCTCTCAACGCGGAGCATGCGTCCATCTTCGGAGGTATTCTTCAATCAGCCGTCTCAGGGCCAGATGAGTGCCGATGACGCCTTGGATCGTGCTGCACAGCAGTGGATTGACCAATATGAAACTACTCTCGAAGAGATGGCGGCTGCCACTTTGGACCAAGAATTTAAAGATGAACTGAGTGCGATTGAGCAGTGGTTTCGTGTGTTGAGCGAAGCGGAGAGAACAGCTGCTCTGTACGCCCTCCTTCAGCAGACTACCCAAGTCCAAATCCGTTTCTTTATACAAGTTTTGCAGCAGATGGCCAAAAGCCACCCCATGTCTGGAGTGCTATCACCGGCCAACTTTGGAGAGAAAGGTATGCCCCAACAAGGCTCCCAGATTCATCATCTAGCCACTGACCGTTCTTCAGACCCCATGTCTAACCGTTTGAGCGATGCCATGTCAAAATTGAACGTTGAAAGCTCCCGTAATTCGCTGGGACGTATACCGCCCTCTCCCAGTGCCAAGCGGAATTCCGGCCTCGACTCCTCGACCATCAATGCGATGTTTCCAGAGGCAGCCGCTGCGATTGCGAAGAAAAAGGCCGAGTTTGCACAGCAAACTGGGAATGCTTCAACGTCCAACCGTAATAGTGCCGTCTTCGCAGATCGCTCTTCTCTTGTTGCTCCTACCATATCGGCTCCGGACGGGGGCAAGGAAACCTTAAGCCAGCAACCTTCGTCTCCGTGGGCCCAGCGGGCACCGGAACCCCAACCTCCTATAGCTCGCCCGAAATCATCCTCTGGGCAACAGCAGCCCATGGGACAATTCAGTCAGCCTTCAGTTTCATCTAGCCTTCGTTCCCCTCGCCCGGTTGCTGTTGCTGGTTCATCCGTCATGCAGCCTACAGCAGCTGACATCACACTCGAAGCCCCTCTCTTATCGCCGTACAACCTAGGAAGTGCTAGCTGGGCTTCAATGTCAAACACCCCGATGGCCCCAACTTTTAGCAATCCACAGCAAAACGTACAAGCTGACATGGTAGCTAATGCCACTGCGATGAAACTGGCGGCGTTGTCCACGGTGAATAACCGTATTGCTCTGGATGATGCTCGCAAGTATCGTCGTGCTCGATCCAACGACGGCCAGGGCAAAAACTCTGCCATCCCTCAGACCTTATCGTCAGCACTTCATCACCCCGGTATACCTGGGACGAACATGGTCATGGTCAATGATGCCGCGCAGTTGCTAAATGCACAACAAATTGCGGCTTTGCAGGCTCAACAGCAAGCTGCATTGGTTGGTCGCCGTTCTCGCCCTAACTCCCCTGGGATCGCCATGCAAGGAGGTGGGTTGGGCGCTATGGGTTTCACCTCTCCTCAGAACAATGGGTTCTTGGCCGCATACGACCCTAGCAACCCTCTCCTGAGTAACGGCCTAGGAAATCTGGGATTGGGTCAGTTCACGCTCGGCGGTCATGAAGGTTATCTTTCAGATCACTCCGAGGCTACAAGAGGCCGCTCACCACGAGGTCGGCGAGGCAGTTCGAAGCCACCGGAAGACCCGACCGACCCGGATCTCTTAAAAGATATTCCGAGCTGGCTGAGGTCTTTACGCCTGCATAAATACACAGACAACCTCAAAGATCTCAAGTGGACTGAATTAGTCGAACTCGACGACAATGGATTGGAAGAACGTGGAGTGAATGCGCTTGGTGCGAGAAATAAAATGCTGAAGGTATGCGAAGAGAATTGCCTCCGACACGGATTATCTTTTGGCTAACGTGTTCACCCAGGTCTTTGATCAAGTCAAGGAGGCCAAGACTGGAGGCAAGCTTGACGGCATCCTATGAGCAACGCAAAGTGACGTGTCTCTTCCCTTTCGGCTTTCCCTTTTCCTTTCTTCCCCCACTCTCTTTCATCTATTCTCTGAAATAATTTACAGTCCGAGTGATTTATTTGAAAGCTCGAAAAAAGAACACTGTGCGATATGGTTGGAATGAAGATTTTCAAAGTCGTTTAGTTTGCCAACGCCATTGACACGATTCTTGTCATATTTGTTCTTACAAGCAGCTGGAAAATTTGCTTGTATCTAATTCTTTTAGCATGCTTGTCTCTTTTCTACTTGCATGAACGACTCGAACCTGTGGTAGGTGAAGCCATGGATGAGTACGGTTCACTGGAAGAGTCATTTACGAGCCGGATATCCATCTTTTGTAATTTGAACGAAGACAACTTAATGTTTGCTCCCCAGTCTTGTCTGTGACAAATGAGAGTCTTTAATCCTTATCGAATTCCTGCTTGATTTTCAGCATAGAAGACAAATGAATAGTTAGCGAAGGTCGCTTTTCTTGCCATCCAAGATTTTATATCGTTGTAAGCCTGTAGAAATTTTATCTTCCCTCGCAAATGCGAATGAGTACGAATGACATGTAGCACAAGTCAAGCATTTTTCTAGTTAACAACAGATAGTAACGACTTGGGACATCTGGAGTTGTCAACTCACAGCGAAGGGACTCTTGGGATGAAAATTTAGCCTAAGAAAAATAAAAAAAGGGGGCCAGCTGGGAATCGAACCCAGGCCTCGCCGAGAGTGACCCGTGTTATATGCCCGAACGGCGTATCGTACCACTTGACTACTGGCCCAAGCACTGAATACGGCGTCGAGAATATACACTAATAGCAATAGATTATAGGTGGTTAAAAGCAAAGTCACAAGTACCAACTCAGTCTTTACGGCTGTCCGTAACTAAGGTATGTACCTCTCCTGCAACATCACAGAAGCAAACTGAATTGTGCCATGATACAGTATGCATTCTTGATCTTATCTCATCTCAGAAGAACTTTCTCCTATACAACACTGGTACATAGGTCTTTACCGACATACAGCAAACCCGCCAGTGGTATCAGTTACGTGCGATCCTTGCCTTGAACGAAGCGCTTCACAGCTTCAGAACAGAACCGAAAAAAAGGAGACGAGACAGAAGAGAGAGAGAGAGGGAAGGGAAGGGAAGGGAAGAGGAGACAGAACTCATCAGGGAAAAAAAAAATGCCGACTACGAAGCAAGAACTCTCTCTTCTGGTCAACCCACTCGTTCCAGAGTCTGTACAGCATAATAATCGGGTTAGTTCCTTTCTCCTCTCCTCTCTCGTTATTATAGTTATATATTAAATAAAAAACATTCCAGGTCCTCTCCAAAATCCACTCCCTTACCGCCTTTCTCCTCGGCATCTCGGCCGGAATCCTAGGACTGCAATCTGGCGGGGGATTCCTCTTCTACCTTCTCGGGACCGTCGTTGTATCGGGCTTGCTCCATATCTTTGTGGTCCGCGGCGCGCAACGGGGCGCCGGCGCCGGCGACTATTTTCCTGGAAACGGAGAGATCGTGGGCATCGATGAGAATGGCATGCTGGCCCCTGCCCCTACGGGGTCTACTATTGTGACTGGTGGCTTCGCTAGTAGGAAGGGAGCGTGGAGGGATATCTGGTTTGGTGGTGGAGTGATGGGGGAAGCGCTGAGTGGGTTTGTGCTGGGATGGGCTGGCGTGGGTGGCGTTTTGAGGTGAATATATTAAATAAAGGGATTGAAATGACTAGGTAATAAATAAAAACAAACCTGTGCAAGTATCTCGAGCAATCATGCTGTATTCCATTTTTTTTCCCCTTTCCCTTTCCTTCTTTTCTCCATACATACATGCATCCATCATTCATCTCGACCAAATTCATATATGTTGTCGCACTCTCATCAACATCCACCATTTCCACCTCTCTATTATAGTGGAAATGATAGATATTGATGAGGACGGGCCACGGAGACATTGTTATTGGTTTACATAGCCGAGCGAAAGGAACCAATGAAATTATATTATACCTTCGCTTTCTTGTACATCACGTTAAAAATATTATTTCTGCTACACCGTACATATCATTACATAGGCAGTCTCACTCTCAATTCAGACCTCCCCACCGCCATTCTTGTCTGGCCTCGCCTTTGGCCGCTGGCGCAGCTCAAGCTCGTCCCTCAGCGCCTGGGCCTGGCGCTCCTTGGCTTTCCGGGAAAGCGGCTTAGAGGTGCGTTTGTAGGAATCGAGATTCCCCTGTTTAACATCGTGAGTTAGGATTTTAGTGGGGAAATATTGGAAAGGTCAAATGTAGGAGGGTTAGAGACATACTTTGAACAGTGCGTAGATGTATGGGACGTAGATGACATCGCTTTCGTTGGGTGCTTCGTCATCCTCGTCATCATCGTTGTTAAGGCCATTCTCGTTCTTCTCGCTGTGAAGCGGGTTTTCTTGGTGTTCACTGCTTTTCGGCTGTTTGTGACCATCTCCGGGCTCTGCTTTCCCCTTCTTCCTCTTGATCCATACATTTCCGAGGGAGAAGCTGGTGAAAAGATTGATGCCCAGGATTGGCATGATGGAGATGAAGGCCCACATCACGGCGTCCTTGGCAGCCGCACGTACAATATCCTGCACTGCTTGGGGTAAGTCTGTGATGGCGTTGAGGCTGTTGGTGTCGTGACTGTTGTAGCCGGAATTCTGCAGCCCATTTGCTTGTAACTGGCCGGTTACCACTGCAAATTTATTGTTAAAGACACTGCCCATGATGGTAAGGCCAAGTGTTCCACCAAATGGAAGAGCGAAGCGCATCAGCGACATGGCTGGGGCGATATGCTCAGGCCAGACTCCAGCCATATGCAATGCGGAAGGCATGAGGCGCGAGCCTGTTCCAGCCCCTGCAAGTACCATCATGCCGTTGACAACGTGGACGTTCCGGGTAGATACAGCCCAGGTTAGAACAGCAAAGCCAATTGTCTCTTCTACAGAGCCGAGCGTCAGGGGGAAAAAGGTTTGAGCCGGCCAGACATTACAGAAAAACATAGCCGTATAGACCCCGCCTACATCGGATCCAGTTAGTGAGTTGAAGGCGAAGTTGATGATGGTTGCAGACGAACCTCCTAAACCAGGAATATAATAAAGAAGTTGTACACCAGCTTTGGAAGGAAGATAATCTTCCACGAGAGTAAAATATATTCCTATGAAGTACAAAGCAGAATACATAGCTTCAGAAATCATCAGCTGGACCTGCTGATATCGTCGAAGTTGGAACACTCACCTGCACCCGCAGCAAACTGAAGAATTGCAAGAATCAAGGTATCCCACCTCGAGAAGAAGCTATATGGTAACATGGCAACATGGCTGGGAAATATCCTGGAGAACAGCCTGCCTGGTTCAAGAAAATATTCGTAGACGAAGAACAAAACGAAACAAACTGCGCCGATGATTAATGGTGCTAGCACATGGGCAGATGTCCAAGGATATGTCGATCCACCCCAGGCAGTGGCAAGTATAATAAGGCCAACACCGAAAATAAATAAAATGGTACCGAAGATGTCAACCGTTGCCAGTGCGGGGAGGATGGCTGACCGTCGGGCTCCTTTTCTGAAATACGTCCCCTCAAGGAGCTCGTTTCTCAAAAGGAAGAAGATAATGAAATGCGAAACGAACGCAATCTGGGTAGCAAGCATATCAATATCGGAACTTTGTTCATACACCAGAACGCCAAATCTCCAGCACGGGATAGTGATAAAGAACGAGAAGAAACCTACTGGTATCGAAATCACAAAGCAATACCTCCAGTTGCTCTACAAATCTGTCCGTCAGTTTCTCGGAATGTTTTGTTCTTTCCATAGTTTGCGAACATACATTCGTCAAATACCTAAAACCATAATATTAGCCCTCATTATATACATGAGAGAAATGTAATGTACTTACCCCCCAATCACTGGTCCGACAGAATAACCAATTCCAGACACCATCACAAAAATTGTATTATTCTTTGCATTATCTTTCAGAGAGACTTTATCTGCCAGAATAACCAGAGTGATAGTCGAGATCCCGGCCGTGCTTGTGCCTTGCAACGCTCGACCCAGCAACAGCATGCCCCATGTCTGCGCCGCAGCACAAAGCGTGCTCCCCACCAGCATAAAAAGGAGCGAGACTTGGAGGACTACATGGCGTCCAAAGACGTCTGATAGCTGTCCGAATGTGGGGATGAAAGCGGTGGACGTTAGAGTATATGCTGTGACGATCCAATTGAGTTGGTTTAGTTTGTCTGTAGAGTACTTGGTCAAATCTAATTACATATCGATAATAGTTTTTTTTTTTTTTTGGTTTTGATAGGAAATTGTAAAGCGTATCAACTCCATTACATACCAAAATGCGACGCTATAAACGGTAATGCCGTAGCAACGACGGTGAGATCCAAGGACGTCAGCCAAAAAGGCATAGCAAGGCCTAATACAAGTTTCCATCTATAAACTCTTGCATTATGTTTCTGCTGCTTGCAAATGGCGCACGGCTGCGTAGCCACCACCAGCTCAGTCTGAGGCACAGCCGTTGTTTTCGGCTCTGCAGCTGGAGAAATAGCCAGGTCGGGTTGTTGTAACGGCGCAGGCTCTGCAGCCGGTGCATTTTTGGCAGCTGCTTCCTGGTCCCGCAGCTGATGTCGACACAACGGTTTCGTTTTTTGAAGCTGCTGACCCTGGGGGGAGTTGGATTTCTCGGTGAATTTCCTGTATGCGTATCTCACAAGTGAATACATTACTGTTTAATTAGAATGCGCAAATAGGAAGGATATGAACAACAAGCTGAGAAAGAGGGAGAATAAAATAAAATAAACCCCAATGGCTCGATTCACTCCAATTCATACTATAGTATGTCCAAGAGAGCTTTAGGTCTCGAAAAGATCCCTGCAGAAAAGGGGGAAAGAAGAATCATCGTCCCGCAAGGTAAATAACCTCGTCTTTTACAGGAACAGTAATCTTTTCTCTTTTATTATTATTATAATTGCGACTCTCGCATAGCCACGAGCATCTTCGAAGGAAAAAAAGAAAAGAAAATTTATACGACTGCCTGGTCTGGAGCCTGTGCATTTTTCTCCAATAATCAATCATAAAATCAAGGCACCCATTTTACACAAACAAGCTCCTTTCCCCACCTCGTATATTCAGTGGAGGCCGTGACCTATCATATTTGAGTCCTGCGAGTCTGTTTTCAACGACACCCCTAATGGATTTAGCAACACCAACTTGTCTGAAAACAGGTTGGATAATAAATACAAGCTTTCACGCTGGTTACAGTTATAATAAGTTACCCAACCCAATCCGATTACAAATTTGGCGAGATTCTGCGAGGTATCATACGGTATGATTGGAGAGTCTCTGATAATTCGTTCAGAGCTAGCATTTTAGACTGGGTTTTTTGGAAGGCACCCCCAGGATTTAGCGGCGGGGGGGGGGGGGGGGGCCGGGGGCAAAAGCCGGTCATGGAGCCG
>NPHW01002734.1:0-26113 GCA_002240705.1 Elaphomyces granulatus
CGGCAAATATCGGCAAAATCGGCGTATCGGCGGTATCGGGAGCAGCCCTACGCTCGTACCAACACGAATGCTTACAATTTGTTGAATGACAGCCTTTATTGTCGAGATCTGACCCAGTCTCGGAGTAACTCCTTGACGTGGGCCGCAAAAAATGGAGTGGAAGGTACTATTCAACGGGCAATAGATGTAGTAGCTGCTGTAGTAGCTGCTGCTGCAGTGGCTGCTCAAAATATCAAACCGACGCATATGCCGAAAAGTTTTCTTATTGTACTTGAAGTTGCCACAAAGCGAGGACATTTTTTCTTCATCAAGCCTCTACCCCTTCCTTCAATCTCTTAATGCTGCATGCAAGCTCTTACCTTTAAGTCTCCACGTACGGAACCTTGCTTCCTAACCCTCAACATCTCGATTTGGTTTACTGTTATCGGTCGTATTAAGATCGAGGGAGTTGCCGATTCCGTTTACAAGAATGCTCTCGTCGAGTTTGAGGAGGGAGATTCAGACCTTTCTTCATGCCGTTGCTTTTACTCGCTTTCTGGGGCGACCTCCTCGTAAGCTGTAGGAGCTATGTGATTGGGAATGAAGATTGCTCCTAGCCGAAGGGCTCACGCACCACAGTTTTACTGTGAAGTATATAGGATTCTTACGCCAAGTTTTCTCCCCCTTTCTAATCCCTTCACTGTGCGCTCAAATATTCATTTACATATCGCTGAACATTACATATGTCGGGAAGGATAAGCTAGACTTTACCTGGCCTATATGCTCTTCCTTCTCCCTCTGTTTCATGTAATGTAGACTTTCAACGTCACTACTTCAAGGGCCCTTCCCACATTCAATACTCTCATGGAAAGACATGCGATCATGGAAACTACTATGCACGACGGAGATATGAAATGTCAGGGCCAACACCCCCAGCGGCCGACCCCTATTCTGTGGAAGACTAGAACCTACGTTACCCCTTCCCAGATTCCTTGACTATATGTGTAAATTACTGTGACTATGCAACGCTAAATGTTGCTTGGGTACCTAGTATTTTTACGAGTTTCCAACGCAGCGGCACTTATTAGCAACTCCCAGGTCGTTGTCACCCTCTTGTTGCTATTTTAATCTTATCGCGATTTTGTGCTGCCTGAATAGAATCCAATATTGAGGATTTCGGAGGATAGGATACTAATCTATGTAACTACCTAGGTAATCTATTTTTTAAAAAGTCCCTTCTTTTTTCGAAATAGGCTATGGCCGATGGGGTGTGCCTATCAGCGTTAATGTCAACGTCATCCCTCTCCAGTAGTAGATCCATTATTTCAAAGGACTTTTCAGAGTATGCGTAGTAGAGCGCTGTCCTCCAGTGAGTTCCGCCGCTGATATAGCTGTGAGTTCCGTCGCTGATATTGACGTTGATATCGTCTCGCTCCAGGAGGAGCTTTGCGGATTCTACGCTGTGGCAACAAGTGGTTTTAATGAGAGCGGTAAAACCGAAGTCATCCTGGTGGTTAACATCAATGCCTTCCTGTTCCAAGAGTAGCTTTACCACATCCGGAAAACGAGCCCCAAGGTTCAATGGTGGAGTACGACCAAATCCCCTCGCGAAATTGGGGTCAACATCAGGACGACCCAGAAGCAACTTCATGACATCAATGTGGCCTCTAGACGCCGCACGTCCTAACGCATAACCCCCGTACTGGTCGATAATGTTAGGATTCAAGTTATTATCTCTCGCGAGAAATGACTCCACTACCTCGACCAACCCCCTTCCAGCAGCTGCGATGAATGGTGTCGTTTCGTGAGCAAGGTTAATGTCAATACCATCTTTCGCAAGAAGTAGGTTGATAATCTCTACATGGCCCATTTCACAAGCCGTTATCAGTGGAGTCTTGAAGAGAGTTCCGCAGGTGTTGACGTCGACATCATTTCGAGCAAGCAATTGTTGAACGATAGATACATGCCCCATATGGCAAGCAGAGATCAGTGGCGTGTAACCACCTCCACCGCTAAGATCCGGATTAATGTTAAATACAGCAAGGAGCAATTCAACGATGGCACTATGACCCTCTCGGGAAGCGAGACGAAGGGGAGAAGCTTTCAACGAGCCCTCAAAGTTTGGGTCGATGCCATGAACATCCAAGAGTAGTTTAACGATGGGCACATGTCCTTGCTTTGCAGCAATTTGAAGTGCAATGTGAAAACTTTCCGGGATTGGATTGAACTTTTGAGCAGCTGCCTCTACTGCCTGTTGAATAGTACCTTCGACTCCGTTTTCTGCACCCCATGTCAATGAGCTACTCTGAGGCTGGGTCAGATCCCGACAGTAAAGACTGTTATTTAGCAAATTGTGAATATCTCTGTTAGTACCAGCAAGAGCATTCATTCCGGCGACATCAAGGTGAGTTGTGATTTCAAGTAGAAGTTCTGTCGGCAAGTCTGACAGAGACATGGCTGTTAATATTAGGTTGGATAGATTGTGATTGTATTGTTATATTTAAAATGTTTTGTATCAATTGTGTTCTGAGGGTGTTTGGTGTTATGTTGTTGTACTATGAGTGCGGATGGTCGAATATAGGTAACTTTTTTACAGGATGGGCAGTCTCGCCTCCATATTTATGCCTCGAAAAGCACCTGGGTAGGAGAGTCCAAGAGAAATTAACGATAATGGTACGGGAACTACCTAGCTTTGGAATGTTTCAATCCTTTTTCTTCCATTCCTTCTTTTTTTAATAAACATCATTGTGCGGAACTGGCCTTTTTCTTTGATATCATTTCTTTGTTGGTAATCTCTTTTCCAAAAGCATCCAATATAGGATACCGATGTAGTCTTACTTAGATCGAATGTTTTTCTTTGTTACTTCCCCCATAAAAAGACCTTTCACCCCTCTGAGTCTCAGAGTCTCTTTTTAACAGTCGAAAACAAAACAAAGTTCCCTTCATCTCTATAGGAATTCGTTAAGAGAATCTCTAGCCTCCAATTCCTATTGGAGTCCTCTACTATTAGGGGTCCTCATGGATACGCGGATATGAATATATCCGTGGATATATTCATGAATCTTACGGATATGAATACAATAATTTTCTCGTGGATAATATCCGCGGGTTGGACATATGTTTCGAAGAACTTCTAGCTACCTACATAGGTAGTTGACATTGGATGGGTTTGCTGTGGTTCTAGAGTCTCTTCGAGATAAAAATCACAGATCCTTTTGTTATCCATTGATTTCCAATCTTCTTTTTGATGCGGGTGATGTGGGGTCTCCAGATAGATCCGTAATTGTAATTGTTTCTACATACGAGGAGATGATCGGTGAAGTCTCCTATTACTACATGTGGTTTCCATGTATATGCAGGATAGGTACAGCTGGTCTTTTAGAACATTACATTTAACCATTGCTTGTGTTCTTAGCGAGTACTACTACATAGTAAGTAGTAAGGACTTATTTGGTTTGGAGTTTCGCTGTCCATAGATCTGGAGAGGTCACGCTCTAGGTAATCACATTTGGCTAGGTATGTATTCGTTGTTGGTGTAGCAGCTGATAAAATATATAGAAATGCCTTCTAGAGTCATCTAGGTGACAGTATGTCTAGTAGTGTTCTAAGTACAGAGACAAGGGTTTTATGGTACCCCGGAACCGGAACAATTACTACCCGGCTACCACCCAAATCAACAAGCAACAGACGCGATTTTTGTTATTGTTATGATATATGAAATCGACTGTATTGATAGGTGTTTTAGAATGGATTCTTGCCTGGTCCTTGTAGCGCGATGATTCGAATTCACGGGTTTCTTAGTAGTGACACAGGCTCTTGTTCGTGGCCGTCTACTTTTTAACCCAGTAGTGTGTGTTGGCATTGCAGTAGGACCTCCTCTACGTAGACGGCTTCGAGAATTGACTACTTACGGCATATATAGTTGTTTTCAGCACGCAACGTATTAAGTAAACGAACTAACCGTTTGTCGTTTGTTATCCGATTTACTTAGACTAGAATAACATTATGAACATTCTGAGCCTGCAGATCCCAATGGTTCATGAATAAGGAAACAGTTTTGTTGAGCAAGCTATATTCGATAAAATGAAAACAGCGATAAAGGCTTTGCATGTATTGAATCGGACTCGGAAATTGAACTGGAACCGGGCGATAAAGAATAAAGAACCTCCACCAGGTAGGGATAGGCAAACGCATCACCTAGACGGGAGTCACGGGACCGAGTGATGCTCCAGCAGAAAGTCAAGCAGCTCTCGCGCTACCTCAACGTTCTGCCCTTTTTCAATCAATTGTTCAAGCCGCCGGATCGCTTCGCGCCTCCTCCTCCTTGAGGTATATATCAGTTACTGTAGTGTTACCAGTGATGGCAAGCTCGATGGGGTGAGATGAGTTCAAAAATCGTCCAATACAAGCTAAAGGAGTAAATTCATAGAAAGGGCGCCATAGTAAGGGATACGGCGCACTTACTCGGCATAATCCGGGCTAGAAGACGTCTGCGATTTCGTCTGCTCTGCTCTCTCCGGGACCTCTGTTCTCTCCGGGATCGCTGTTTGCTGGGGGGACATTTTATTAGATGGTTCGTAAGACGGCCCCACGATCGATGCGATCTTGGAATATTGGCACTCTTAATGCAACAATATGGAATCATCTACCTGAGTTTCTTCACCTCTTCCACTTTGAACGATTTCTCTCATATCGACCACGGGAAGTGACATTAAACTCCTAACAGTCGCCGGTCCGTATGGATCACACAGATAGGGATTACACCGATGGACATTCCTCTGGACTGTCGTGTTTCCGCTTGAGGTCCAAGTTGAGGATTCAGATAAACGGAAAAGACGTCTTCGCTTTTGCGGAGGTTCATACCCTGGTGGGTCTCTAGCCATTGTATCCGCAGAAGCAGGAAATAAGCCACTAGGGAGCAAGACGTGAGAAGAAGAATGAGATGAAATGGCTGAGAAGAAAAAAGGAAATGCGACGGAATTGTGACAGAATGAGAAGGAATCCAGAAAAGAGGTCCGGATCAGTCTCTAGGGAGAAATAAGTAAGCAGCAGGAAGTCCAAGTGGTGTCAGAAATATGGAAGAGGATGATGAATGGTCTTAATCCATGTCATAACACCAACCACTCGAAAATAGAGATTATGATAGAAACCCATCGAATAACGATGCGGAGAGTGAAGACAATCCTCTTGAAGAAGGGAGAAGTGATTAATACTAATTAAGAATGCAGGGATGGACCAACCGAGAAAGATGATAGATCTAACAGCTTGAAGTCTGGTTTACTGATCTTGTAAATGCTATCATACATACAGGATATTTATTAATTATAACTACGTTAATAAGGTTCTTTGAAGATCTCCGCGGAGGCATTGATATCATTGGACCGCCATACTCCATTTACACATATGACCTCCAGGGCTCCCTGGCGTCGATCATTTTTTTTTTCAACACACCTTCAAATTTACCGGCCAACTAGTAATTCTAGGCCATTTCTATCACTCACCTTCACGTTTCTACCGATCCTGCCCGGAAAAACTCCGAAAACTCCGCCGGAGAGATTCAAGTTGATGGCTCGACGTTCCAACCTCGGCGATATTGTGTGATCCCAAGAGATGGCGCACCGGCAAAACTTCGCCAGTTTAACATTCCCTTAGAGGGGAATATGTAATGTTAAGCTGTACCTCGAGTTGGTACTATATTTATCCATATGGAGGAAAAAGTAAAGTCCAGGGAGTAGCGGATTCATCGTGAAATGATTGGAACTGGGCGTCTTGGGCCGATATTCCGATGGACAAGAATATTGAGGTTCTTTAAACAAAGACTTTCTTTGTTTCAGGTGGGGCTAACAGAACGAAAGGCATTGCTATCATGGTGGCGTCGGGGATCATCCTGGTCTCTTTGCCTTGGCTTTATCTGCAGCCTTATGATATTAGAAATTCTTCCCAATCTCGATGATATATACATACTAGTAGGCATTGGACTTTTGGCTGGTAACCTATCTGGGCTATCTTCTTTGGCGGATTCATTTGCCGAATGACCCATGATGGGATAGAAACTGGTTGTTTGCTCAATAATCGTAGGCACGTGGGCCCGGCCTCCTTCATTCGCTCTTTACGAGCGAATCGGTGCTCGGTGAAGGAGACCGATTTTATCACTATCAGGCAAAATGGAATAACCTAGAAAGGTTTCCTTACTTTCTTGCCAATTATCATTTAGATCATGTATCCTCAGAGTTCTGCATCTGAAAACAGTTTGGTCGATGACAAAAGACTTATTATTATTATTAGACTTTATTAGGGTATTAACAACCCAAATATTTATACAGTATTTTCAACATAATAAAATATAATAGCGTTTGTCGCGGAATTGGCATTGGCCACTGGGCCTGAAACTATTACTATTATTGCTTGAAAGCTCATAAATATGGGTCTTCTTTCTATACTAATGTCGAGGTCGTTTACTTTATAGTGATAAAGATACCATTGCTGCCCTGATATTCAACTGCGCCTCCAAGCCTTGAGTTTTCGTCTTCACAGACATTTCTCATATTATGGAGGAACTCGAGGGAGCTCAAGAGCAACAGGCTCAGCGCGAAATGCTTGGAATTAACAAGGCATCTTGAGCCGATAGACAAGAATATTGAATATGCCGACTCCAGGAACAGACAATTCATAACAGCAAGGCGGCTCAGCCCTTCTCTGAGGCTCACCCAGGACTTTCGGTCAAACGCAAAACGATACGGTCAAAATACTGTCCCTCTCGAGGATGCGGACAACAATAGTCAGTAGGTACTTTCACTATAAACCTAAAGGAAGAGAAGCTGATCACAGATAATCAGCGAGGATGTATCATATGATGATAACATGATGCGATACACTACAACGCACGCATTCGTTAAACCACTCAAGAAGAGCTAAATGGGCGTTCTATTCCACTATCTGGAACTCGAGACCATGCGAAAATGGAGAGCCACGGAGCTCGGAGACGCGAGTTGCCGAACCAGGCCAGACGAGAATTTTTCACAATTTCACAATTTCCAATCAGCATGTCCAATGCAAGTGGTTGTCTCCTATTTAAAACCGTGGGACCTCCCAGCTAAGCCTAAAATTATGAGCTCAGGGCCAAGTCACGGCCTCAGATCTAGAACCAGTAACAGTTGGCTGAATGAAGCCGCAATTGAAAATTATTATTACTCATCTCAATATGCGATTTTGATAAATCCTCCGGGAAACCAGATAGTATGATAGTACGGTGTATTGAAATAAGTCCAATTTCTGACGTAAAGCAAGCATCTGTAATTAACTCTATAGCCTATCCAAAGTTCATTATTCTCTTGGATAGTCACCGAACCTGGCATCTTACCTCAAACAGTCACCGTAAGTATGCTTATATAATTACCAGGGCAATTAATTATTAATATACCGCTTTGGCCTCAGCCACCTGGTCCACCTGGCTACTTGTAACATGTTTTATTCACCGTCTGGGTCCCTTTAGGCTTTGTATTTCCACGGCTAGCATAGCATTGTCAATTGTATCATAGCGTCTCATCCTATCAGCTCTTTCGATGTTTCGTGGGTCTGAATCATTATAGCCTTTCCTGCAGCCGGCTTATGGTATTTATACCCTTTCTGATCATGATCTACTAGACATGGGTCCAGACCTCCGTCCAGTGGTCGTGAGTCGTGATCCGGCCAGCTTCCTCTAAAGTGCGCGCTTTTTGGTGACGATAGTTAAACTCCAACGTATGTCAAGAAATATGAAACGGCAATTTCTCGGAGGGTCGAAAAATCCAATCAAAGCTTATGTGGTGCTCTTCTCATGAAAATCTCGATCGACTACAATAGTCAATGAAGATGTGGGATATCACATGAAAATAAACCACTGTTAATGAACATGTACTATCTCTATCTTCGAATAGTATCATTAAAACGTTATTTCGTGATAAAACACTAAATTTTTAAAGTTTTATATAGATATCATAGAATTCGGGGTTAGTTTCCAAAATCATATGTCCGGACTCCGGACGCTTTGACCTCCATCTCAGACTCCCCATCGTTATCACGATCGACAGCGCTGTACTTGCAAGCTCAACATTCTCCTCCACCAATCTCTAGAAGGAGAGAACCCAAGCGAATCGGTCTCAGCCAAGAGACATGTGAAGCAAACAATGAAAAGTCATATGTAGGCTTGGCAGGAAGATAAAGATCTACATGTATCGACTATCACTTTTAAGTCAGGCTATGTGCATGATAGGGGATCAATAAGTTGGACTCATTGGAGTGTGCGAGTAATAATAAGGGGTAATAATGGATCTCAATTCACGAAGAAAGGACCCTGTTTCAGGTGAATCAATTGGACAACCCATGTGGAATTATTCCCATGCATGTGCCACGTGGGCTCCAAATACTAGGTATGTATCATGATATGCATATGATAGTAACTACATACATATTTCTACCTCCAAACAATCGAATCGTCTACAGAATAACGATGAGTCCATCAAGAAGATCGACAACGACAATAACGGTCCGGCATTATTATTGACAAGCAGCCATTCCGCGCGATGGCTGACTTGATCCCTAAACGTTTTCTGTCATTTTTTGGGATTGCCATTAATGAAGGTTTCCGAGAAGGTTGTGTATAACTTTGAAGCAGTTATTAATTGACCATCCAATGAATGGATATCAGAGAAGCTCCTGGTTAGGACTAAGGGGCGGAAGTACTTTCTGTGCCGATCTGTATCCACGGAATTGTCTGAAGTTATTCGACGGAGATAGATGGAGAAAACAAAGCACATCTGATATACATACATACATCTCTTACAATCATGTCTTGCTCCTGAATAATACCTCCTTACCCCGCAGCATCCCAAGTCCTCTTCATCGGGCTAGAAGAATATTGTGTACCCCGCACCCGAGCTAGAATATATCCACACCCGGACCTTCAGTAATAATAATACAGCATCTTGCCAAGGTTGAAGGGATGTCATCTATCCCTCGGCTTCACTTTGGGTTTTGCTGGTAAAAGTTTTCGTGGTGCTATGATAACAGCAAAAAGTATCATACATCTACTAGTACCTGCACATGCACGGACGATGAAGTGCGGTATATGCATCTATTCGTCCAACATGCTGTAGTCTATGAATTAAAGTGCGGAGATCCATGGAGCCACGTTGCTAGTTCTGTCGTGTCATTCTTATCATCTTAAGCCTCATCGATCTTCGCCACTGTCTGCTATCATATTCTCTCCCACATGCCCGAAGTTCATGGATGCTCATGGAAATTGAATGGACGGCTTCACCGAAGAACTTCTTGAACAGTTGGTGTTTCACGTGGGCCGGGGAAATTCTCCGATTTATGATAGCTACAGTCGAGAAAGTGAGGATGGCTGTGAAGCCACATTCCAGTGAAGAGATTTCATGATCGAGCAAACTTAATCGAAAAAATTGCTGCGGCGAAAAAACTACTCTCGATCGACGTTTGCTTTTCAACCGATCCCCACCTTGCGCCATGTGGATGGTGAGAGCGTTATTCGTACCTTGGAGAGTTGACTTCTATCCGGTTTTAGATATTTTTTCCCCAGACTATGACCTGGAGAAAGTTATAAGTTTCCGTGGTTCCTTACCCAGCCAGAATGGAGTAAGTGGTTATCTCTCTAACGTTAGTGGCCTGTCATTCTCTGCTGAATCTACTCTTTACTCATCGACTTCCGGTCTGAGACGGGTCTTGATCCTAGGATCTAGAACCTGATGGACCCCTGGTGCCAACCCTTAGGTTTGACCCGACGGCTTGGGAACCCCCTCTGCCGCATTAAAATTCAACTGGCTTGCAGAAGGTTGTCCCGTTGTCACCACACTCCAAACGCCCCTTAACCTACATACAGCTCCGCTCTCACTTCGATCCTTTGGGGTGGCTGAACAAGCCCCATGGTGTGAAGTGGGCTACTCTCAAGAGTCTCAACATGGATGGCCAACCGTATTGGTGCTCAATTAATCCTGGAGATCTTACCACACTCAACCCATATTTTCAGTTCCAGTTGGATGCGACGGTTATGTCTATCCGTCAACGCTTCAGAGAAATGTTGGATCCCACCGACTATTGACGCTGAACCTAGGCCTGACGAACCGGGCGCTCTCGCCACTATGCTATGCTTTTTAAATTTTCTCAATTCGCCCAGCCAATGTCATGGACTTGGTTAACTGTTCCATTTCGGGTTCTCGTACGGAATCCGATACATCATCAGCCCTGAAGAATGATTTCTTCTGCCGGGCACATATATCACTGCATATCCCTACGACTTGCCGGTTGAGTCAGATTCTCGATTCTTCTTTACAAGGCCCAAGCTCTCACCCCTCTCCTCGTCGTTCCGAATACGATCTTCTACTGCTAGCATTGTTTGTTCCTCTTTGCGTCGCCACTCTCATGTCGCTCGACATTGACGACATTTTATGCGTCGCCGACCAGGACTCCCGCACCGTTCGGGTCTGGTCCCAACTTTCGCATCAAATTGGAGGAATCCCATCCGGCGTGCTCTTCTTCGAGGATCACCGCCTGGATGTCCCTAGCTGGCGATGGGCACCGCGCAGATTCCTCTCTTCTGACGCTAGACCGATCGTGGACTCCAACGGCCGCATTCTCCGCTGGGGAACCTATCCGTTGGGGCAGTCGACTTCTCTGGGGCTGCAGGCCCAACTTCCTGGCTTCCGTATCCTTCCAACCCCGCGACCACCCAGGACGCCGCTGTGTCCACGGGAAGCTGTCAACCGGCCGAAGGAGTCTTACCTTGCTCTACGCGTGTCGGACGGGGTGTGGTGTCGCATGATCGATAGCTACCGGGCCATGAGCCAGAACGGGTGGAATGCGGAGGAACTCGATCAATACGACCCCCAACAAGATCGACCACTTCGCCGGCTCATCCAGGAAGGGAACTGCGCCGTGATATTGACAAACCCACCCTCCTCTGTGTCTACCATCCGCGATGATTATCCCATCCTCCCCGGTATCTTGGTCCAGGTCGTGAACCAGTCGGAGCAAGGGATCGAAGTCCGGTTCCACATGCACGTTATGCTCACCAATCTCCTACCAATCGAGATCAAGATCCTAGAAACGACGAAGAAGCTTGCCGAACGGCTACGGGACGAGCCCATCACCCAAAAGCTTCTCTCCATCCCGGATCGGGAGAGTGAGCAGTACCAGACCGTCCTGGAACAAGTCCGGCTGCGGATGAAAGGTCTTATGATCAAGGCGTACGAAGAGCATCCCTGGCTGGAGGATGCAATCCATGAGAGCATTGGAGCGGGCTTGAAAGACCATATCTGGGTGAACATTGCCGCCTGGTTTGCGCAAGATAATGCGATTGATCAAGTGGAACAGGGAAAGAAAGTCTGGTTTGTGGATTGATGTTGGGCGGGAGGGGAAAGAGATGATACATAATTGAGCAATTCTTTTCCCGCTTTCTTTCTCCTTGACCTCTTCCCCAAAAATTACCTTGAGATGAGATGAGATTATTGTACATTGTATGTATATGCGAGTATATCCATACATCATATACCGTGCTCCACCTGTCCGAGAGCAAAAGAAAAGGGAATATCGCCAGCCAGGTACAGTGTACACCCACCGATGAGAAACAATCGATCCTCCCTTTCAAGAAGGCGGCGCAGGCTGGAACGCGTGAAGAGAGCAGCACAGGGTCGTGTCGTGAAGACACTCCGAGTGTTTTGGCTGTCAGAGACCGCAGTCGGAGTCTCTCTTTGTATCTAATCTATCATACTATTCTTTTTTCTATCTAACTCCGTTCTAATAATATATCTTTACTTTGGTATAGCAATGAATCCTTAACGGCAATAGCTTAACGAATATATTTTTCTGTAGTCTTATTATATATGTATCTGTATGTACAGGCCTGCTCCGGAAACCATAAGATAGAAACGGACCTATTCTTATTTCTTTCAAGTTATGGAATTTAATAATGGATTCATATGACATCTCCACAGACCACCACAATATCAGTGGGAAAAACTTATTAGACTGTCAGTCTCCATAATACACCCCTACATAGCGCCTCTCTACATCTATGGTACTATTTTTTCTAGAATGTTTATTATTAAACTTTAATCTACAACGCTTCGCAGGACAGAGCCCGCATCTAGTTGCGGCACACTACTAACTATATAGGTTAGCTATGTGAAAAAAAAAAAAAATCTAAAATGGCTGGTTGGGCTGCATGCATATACGCAGCAATCTCATCCAATCTCATCCGATAGTGTATAAAAAGCAGGATAAAAAACGTTGGCTAGAAGTGCAGTCCAGTCCAGACACATGTATGTACATCTCATCCATGGCTGAATGCTAGACTAGTTAGCAGCCTAGTGAAGCGAAATTAATACAAACACGGTTCTCAATTATTCCCCGAAGCAGTCATTAAAATTGCATAAAGAAATCTTACTAATACTTTACCGTGCATAAAATGACCGGAGAATATAAGATTCCCGACCTAAATCCTTCCACGAACGTTCGATCGGGTCCCGAAAGCGATCCATAATATAATGATCACATCTATGATAGTTGATAAATGCGTTCTTTAATAAGCTTCGCCCAAGGCCGGCCGGCTTAAGGTCTGATATCCGATGATAGACCCGTTGTACGGATTCCGTGGACCCTGATTCTGTATGATAGCCATTCCTTAAAAGTTGATGATTCTGGCTGTATGTATATATGCTGGCATTATCTTGCATAAGTCTACTCTATTTATACCTTCATAAATTGCGAAGTTAGAATCTTGAGATATGATGCTGTAGAGCTAGTATGTAGGTACGCTTTGAAAACTGTATGTACCCCATATATACTACCATAACGTTAATATCAGAGTGACTACCCCCGAAGAAGATGGCTCCCAATATCGTTAACTTATTAAACTATAGAGAGACCCTTGCCATTGTTTTACGATAAAATGTATGTAGTTGCATTTAAGTTTTTTCCATTTTTCACTGGTTTGGTTGAAGCCGAAGGCCGTGGCATATTTATTCAGTTTCCCCTTTCCGAGTTCCACGGAACTGCATTCATCACTCCAAATCATCCTGACCACGCCCAATCTTTATGATCAAATGCCTGTTTTTTTTTTTCTTTGGCATATAAAGACTTCAAGTCTTTGTTTTCGGCTTTCCAGTGGGCGGGCGTAGCCGCTTCTTTTGAAAGATCACGGCTATCATAGCACGTGCAGCACTTGTTCCATGGTCACAGCGTGGATAGACTTGGATAGTCTCATAACTAGTAGTGGATGGGATTGCGAGATCCCGTACGATTTTTTTATGATAGGCCGATCAGATCCGAATCATCCGACCTCATTTTTGAGGGATCCGGTGCGCTTTGGTGTAAAGGTTGGGATCGATTTCTAGTAGTCTGCCAAAGGCGAGCCGCCGCGACTGTGGCGTGGTTGATTGTACATGTCGATGAAAATGAAGTGGAAAACATTGCGTGAGGCGGAAAGAGGGGTTTTCTTCGGAGGCTTGATTACACCCATCTTTATCTACTATCTCTACCTTATTATTATGACAGCTAATTTGGATGAATGGCATCAGAAACCAGGGGTAAATGATCATCATAATATTGAACCGTCCCATCCAAATGCAGTAGTTAACTTATTAATACTTTTCACCTAGCAATTTTGCAACCGCCTCATCATCTAACCAACTTTCAGCCTCCGTCCTTACCTCAGAGCGTGCTGAGGTAACCTTCCATGTGGTGGCCGGCTCGCGCACCTTGACAAAAGAGGGGCAAGCCTTTGAGTCATAAAGTTCCGTTTTCTCTGGACGCGCGGCGGCCCTAATAACAATAAAATACAACCGCCAGCAAAAATCAATGCCCTCTTTGGACAACGGTTTTTGGACACTCACTTCGAGGTCGGTCAAGCCATTGTGTTCTCTGAGAGTCTTTTCGATAGGAATCTGGACATTTTTCGCTTCAACTGCCCTCCCTCCGAAATCGAGACACAAGTGGGTCAGATCTGGGTGATCACGCAGGAACTGGATGAGGATTAGTAAGTGTTGTCTCCAGTCGGATCGAACACCTCGCGCGATACAAGCCCTCGCACGCTTTACGAGTGAGATGTTCCGGTTATCCTTATCAATTTGTTGCATACGAAACTTATTTTCTCCGTATAAGACTGCGATTGCCTCGTGGTAGACCTGGCAGCAGGTTTGTAGGATGGCCGGATGGAGGCGGTTCCGGCGGGTAGAATAATATCCACAGTCATAAAAATAATCTTCACTTTCCGGAGGTGGCGCTACCATACAAACATCACGGTTAGACACGAGGAGCTTGCGATAAACTTCAAACCGGAGTTCTATGGGTAGTTTCATCAGCGGAAATGGAGCATCGGGGTCCTGCACAGGAGCTCTGGCTTCGTGAGGAGAAAGCTGGTTGGACATGATGAAGGTGATTTGCGGGTGATGGATGAGAGAAGAGAAGAGGGCTCTTTTATACCCGAGCCCTGGTTGATGAGGCCCATGATCAAATAGATCGATTCGTGTTCTGGCTTTGTCTGCAGCGAAAGCGACTATCTTTGTCCCTTTAAATGGAGGCTAGCCTCGGATCCCGCCGCGTGACCTAGCACACAACCCGAGGATTTTGTGGTGCTTCGATCTGGAGTTGAGTGAGTTTTGTTCTCCTAATACTTTGACGCGAATTCCTAAATTTCCACAAGTTCAATTTGCTAACAACATGGTGTATACTAGAACTCTTGACCACCTAGTCTCATATGCTTGAACCATTGTACATACGTTGTTGGAAGACGTCTATAAAAGAAATAATGAACGCCAGCCACCAAGGACGCGCCGGGAAGTCGTTAAACAATCAAAAACAGTGCAATTATCACTGAATGAGGCAGGGAAGAGGATGTTCTCCATGACTTTATTGCTATCTGCGATCGAGATTGACTCTTCAATCATAATCTAGATAGTGAAATTGTTCAAGAAATCATGTCAGAAATACCTCGCAATGCTAATATAAATATGTCCGATATAGAGGAAGGTATTCAGTTTGAATGTCAAGTGGCAGACACCAATAAGACTGTCTTTGCAGTCACACAGACAGTATCCGGAGAGGACAGAATCTAAGATGCAAGACCGGCAAGATTGGGTAGAGAGCCGATATTGACAAGGTTTGCATATACTGTATCCTTATGCACCTCAAGAGGATCAGGAGGCAATACACCGGTTGATACCTCATCGGAAAGATTACATTTCGATCGCGAAGAACATTATCTGGGAGAGTATGGTTGTTTTTACATCACTTGATAAAACACGGGCAACAGAGGACTTAATTCGTTATACGGCCACGGAGGAATTGAGTCAGAGGATTATAATGCTCATTGTCTTATCGTACTCTTCCCACATGATGTCTTTGCAGTCAAAACGAGATCTTTGAAGACAGAGTACTTATCAACTCGAGGTGCATAGGGATACAGCAGTTCAATGCATAGGTACCTAGTCAATAGAATCACTCCACGTCGTGTGATGACGGTAGAGTTAAGAACGCAGGCCTGAGTTTACTGTAATCTTTGCGATCCATTTGGCTGATTGAGGTATCATTTCATTAGCCAGTTTATAACATATATGACGATGATAGAGCAGTTGCTGTCGTAGTTTATTTTGCCTCAAGCTCTGGCTAAGTGGAGCGCACTAATGAACCTTAGGTAGCTCGTTGAGACTAGACCAAACTCAGGTCGCTAGAGTAATTTGTTAGGTATCATAGCCCAGTTCTCAGGCCCATGTCTGAGGCACCGAGATTGCTGCTCGTATATTTTGTGGGATCAATCTTTTCCAATCTCAGCCAATCTTTTCCAATCTCAGCCAATCTGTTCCTTCCCACCACTACTGTGCTTTTTGATATCTTTAGACACTCATTCAGACTTCCTTTTCTCTTGTTCTGTTGCATCCATTCCAGAGCTCTTGATCCACAAGGCGGTCAACATCGGCAGAATACGTTTCCCCATATGATAGCTCCTTCTCATTGTGCTTTGATCTCTCCTTAGAGCTCTCCATGAGCACTGTCTGGTGAGTGGCTGATCTTTCTTTTTACCAGTGACAGCTTTGTGATGATCAACTCTGCTCAGTGATCATAGTTGATGGTGGGTATGGTCTTTATGGTGATGTTGTGCTCTTCTCAGGAACTCAAGGTGGCGCTAGCTATCATAATGATGCCCTACTTCTTTATGTCATTCTCACTCTCTGCACTGTATGCTCACACTGTGTTCATCAGGATCAACACGCCCTGAGCTACTTCCCAACTGCTATCCTGATCTATCATTGCCACGGACTTTCTGTTTTGACCTTACATACTGAACACAAGCGCCACCGTCGTCATCGGGTTTGGTCCAGTACATCCATCGACTTGACGCCTCTTAAATTCTCGCTGCGCTCCTCTTTCAGTCGCGGTACTCGCAAGTCCTTCTCCGACTCCTTCCCCTCTCTCACGTTCTCCTCATTCCAGCTGTCATATCATATTCCGCCCCGCCGTCAACGTCTGGCGCTAGGCTCCGCGCCTCCAGGGAGACCTCATCTTTTCTCAGCCCTCTTCCGCCCTGGCACTAGATCTTCTATCGTGGGTTTGACCCTCCCCTTATCACGGTCAGCCCACCTTCCCCGCCAACACCCTCGTGGGTCTTTGTCCGATCGTCCCTTCTCCACGCCAGGCCCGCATCATGCTGGTCCCGCGTCTCCTACGCTCCTCGTCGGGCGCGACGCTTCGCCCCTTCAGCCTGTCGGCCGTTTGTGGACGGTCCCCGTCCATTCGGAACATCACCCCTGAGGACGCGGCCCAGTTCAATGCCCGCCAGAAGGAATTCCGCGAGAACCTGGAGGCGGCGCGCAAGAGAAGAGAACAGCAAGAGAGTCAGTCCGTCGATCCATCGGCTTCTTTCTTTTCCCCTGCAGCTTCGACGCGAGAGGCGGGCACGACGGCCGCAACGGCGACGGCTCCCACTGCTCCGGGTGCGAGCAATGAGAGCGGTGCGCCGCCAGGTCCCGCGGTTTTGGATGCTGCCACCACGCTTGATCATCAGGCCTTAGGCTCACTCTCCACCCATCGCATTGTAGGAGATCAACCGCACACCGACGCCGCCAGCGGGTCCCAACGCCGGGGTCCGCTCTCCTCGCTCATCTACGGCACCAAGGAGGGCCAGCACTTCGATCAGGACATCGAGCGGTCCTTCTCCCAGGTCCTAGCCCGCGGCAAGTATGTCCACTCCATCGTCTTCCACGAGGTCTACCCTGACCGTGTGGACGAATACGTCGACCTCGTCGGCAAGTGGTATCCCCACGTCGCCTCCACCGAAGAGAACAAAGTCAATTTGGTCGGCAGTTGGCGGACTCAGGTGGGGGATAATGATACCTTTGGTAGGCCAAGCCCTTCTCCTTCCTCTTCTTCTTGTGGTTGATGGGTCTACAGTCCACATCTGGGAATATCAACGCTACACTGGCTACCACGAATCCCTCCATGCCATCTCCCGCCATCCGGAATTCGCCGATTTCGACCGCCAACTCAAAACGCTGATCCGCAGCAAACGGACCTCCCTCATGCAGGAATTCTCCTTCTGGCCCACAACGCCTCCCCGGCGGTTGGGCGGTTTGTTCGAGCTGCGATCGTACACCTTACATCCGGGGAATCTCCTCGAATGGGAGACGCACTGGCGTCGCGGTCTCAAGGCGCGTCGCGAGGTTATGGAAGGGGTTGGGGCGTGGTTTGTGCAGATCGGGGAGCTTAACACGGTGCATCATCTGTGGCAGTTTGCCAACCTGGAGGAGCGCAAGGTGCGTCGCGAGCTCTCCTGGAGCATTGAGGGCTGGGCGGAGACGGTGCACAAGACGGTGCCACTCATCCAGACGATGACCAGTCGCATTCTGATCCCGATGCCGTGGAGCCCGGTGGGTTAGATTGTCATTTTATTTGCTTTGTTTTATCCCTTTCAATTTTTTGTAGGAGTCTAGTTTACGCGTTTTCTTTTTCGAGTCTACTTATCGTCTTTTGTTTTTTTCTCTAGTTTGTTCATTGCCAGAAGATGCCAGGGGATATGCAGGCCCCGTCTGGTGCTCGCCGAAGTCCGTCCTAGTGGACCCAGAATGCTGTCGTTCCTAACAACCGAATTCTGTTCGGTACCGTCTGATCGAGAGGACGTCTTAAGGAGTTGTCTTCCCTTACCTAGGTAGCCTCCTAGTATTTAATAATACCATGTATTTTCACACCTAGGTAATTACCATGTCTGTTATTGTCCCGCATCTTGACCGATGAATGTGACCGCGGTCTCGCCGGTCGCTTCAGGATCTAAATCTTCCAGTGATAGACCTCCATAGCCTTCCCTGATGGGGACATGGGGTTCGTTCCATATTCTTCTGGTGTATTGCTGGGTTCGGGGATACTTGATCCAATGCTCATTTGGGCCGGGGGCGATGGGTTACTTGTTCCTCCAGGATTCGCCCGTTGGGCTAATTCTTTCGTCGGTTCCCAACATCTAACTATATAGATGTTTGATAGAACTGTCGTCCGTCGACGCGTAGATTTAAGCGTTGTCTAATCTTCCCATTATATATATCCCTAAACGTGACAGATGGTGAATGCGGTTAATGAAGGGAATTATTCCAGTGCCAACTAATCAGTATCCATTCCTATTTGATTGAAGGCCTAACAACTGACCCAAGTCTATAAAATGGTCACTAGACAAGCAAATGTTAAAATCAAGAGACTTTGCCTATGCCCAGAAAGTCTACAGTTATAGTGGAAACACTTTCCGCTCTTGACGACATCAACTTGCGTGGGCATGGCCTCTGGGATCATTTTAGAAGTAGATGTCATTCCAGAGGTCGAGTTCCTTCGTGCCTTCTTGGTTCCTAGACAGTCGTTGATGACTACATATAGAGCTGCGACACTCAAGGAGCGCGGGCGAACGGTATAAAATTACTATCCAAAATTACAGTCCATGACAATATATTCCATTTATTATATCAGCTTTAATGTCTTTCTATATCGGCAACTCCCGCACCCACCCCACAGATCCTCCGCGCACCTGCAGGATATAACTATGATAGATCAAATGATAAAGACACTCCATAAACAATAGGCCCCAGCCTTAAGGCGGGCAACAAGGCAAGGCCTAAACCAGCGAAGGTCCTACATGATATTGATATAGGCCATAGGATATACTGGCATGCGTATGAATAGGAATCATTCGCCAATTGCAGTGCAGAACCTCTCTCAATTGGCTACCTTGGCCTTTACGAAATCGACCAGATTATTGACTCGATAAGAAGGTAGCTAACATTGTAGACGACGCCGATCTACAAGCTCTAATAGATCAAGGCTGTCACATGTTCTCAACATTAGAAATAATGTGCATGTACCGTGTAACCGGGACGAAGACAGTGAGTGCATCATCCACACCCAGACTTCTAAAAATCCATTCGATTTTAATATCATAGCACTTTCATTACTCATTGCTATTGTTTTATGAGAGAAGCTCCTTGATAAGTAGCACGCAAAAAGCGGTGAGACAGACGGTGAGATTGCGATGGCAGAAAATTGTAAAAGGCGGTGAGATAGGCGGCGAGATCTTTAATTGAAAAGTATGATATGTACAATGAGGAGACAAGGAACTTCGAAAATCTATTTTTGTGGCAATGATTACATTTTTTTTGTTCAATGTTGAATTTGATTTTGATAGCTTTTTCCTTCCAGTAATTCTGCGGCATATCCCGTAATAACGACGGACTCTAAGAAGGGCTGAGGAGTATATAACAGGAAGAATTCATCATAAACTTGCCAGCATAACTACTATCCATTACATATCATTTCCATATCTATACAAAATGGCCAACATTGAACCTACCAACCATGTGGAGTTTGAATGGATAGTCCAGCCTTCTCGCAATATTCCTTGTTACAAAAATTCCATTGCAGAAGACACGGTGAGCCTTCGTTTCAAGCTACATGGGCCCTGGATGTTGAACAGAGAGGGTCTAAACGAATGGCTCCTCTTTACCGTCCAATTCGTCCCTCTTGGGTCATCATTTGCACCTCAACCTGCTTTTGCATTGCCACACCCACATGATGGTGTAAAGGCCAATGCATGGGCCTTCATTCATCACAAAGAAGTATGTGCTGGTCGCGATTTTATATCATTTAAGGATATCAGAATTACACCGGGATTTCCAGGAGTTTACCAACTTCAAGTTTCGGCTTTCATCGCAACAGGAACCAATGTGGGTGAAGAGCTGGGACATGTTTTATCCGATACCTTGAAAATGCAAACGTTCCAGGAGACAAATACGAATGCAAGGCAGCTTAATGGGTCAATAATACCTCCTCTAATCTGTCCCTGCTGTAATGTATATCCCTGCAGCTGTTGGGCCGTTTGCTGCCAGCGGCCCGGCTGCCATTTCTGCACATGGCACTGGCACCCGGGCCCAATAGAAATTCCGAACTTCATGGGAAATAGTAGTTAGATTTTATTCTTAATTAACTTCTCTTTGATTTTAATCTAGTTAACGTATATCCACATCACCTACCTACATAGAGTTTGCACCAGGAGGTATCATCACTATCAGGAATTATTGCTTCCATTCCTACCGCAAATAAGTTAAATATCTTGTTCATTTTCAACATCACCTATCAATCTTGATTATTCCATGGACATCCTTACTTGGCTACTGCATTTTAATCTGCCAAGTTGTCACGGACACAATTCTACTGTACGAGTAGCCCTTATGGAACACTCCTGAGAGAGGGATTTTTATTTTTATTCGCGTCTGAGTCTAGTAATTGGATAACGCTCTCTCAATGATTACTATTCTTTTCGCCTTTTGTCTTCAACTCTCACTTCGATCGCTAAGAAATGGAACCCCTTTCATCTAGTTTCCCTCTACTCCGCCTCCGTTGAGAATAAGGACAGGAACAAGTAAGACGACTCTGCTAGCTTCAAGTGGAGAAGTGGAACAAGGATATATTCCGATAGTTACAATAATCATTATGATGAAGAAAAAGGGTCAACAAAGGAATGAACTTGTATTTATGTGACAATGTAAGGAAAGGTATTGGAGAGTTATAATTGTTCATCCTGACGGGTTTTTCCATCCAGCGTCAAGCTTCTTGATTCTGCGGCATGTTCCATACTAACCACAGATTCTAAAAAAAAAAAAAAAACTGAAAAATATTTAACAGGTAGAACCTCATCCTAGGTTTACCAACATCACACCCTCCATCCTCACCCCAAGAGATGTCATCTTGAATTCTTTTAGTTTCACAAAATCAAGCCAGATAATTCAGGCGTACGTCCTATATCCTAGTTGACTGTTCACTACTACAGTACACAAAATGTCAAACACTGCACTTATCAAGTACGTGGAGTTTGAATGGTTAGATCAGCCTCGTCCAACTATTCCTTGTTACCAAGTGACCAGGGCAGTTCCTGGAGGAGCATTAATGAGCCTTCGTTTCAAGCTTCACGGACCCTGGGACCCAGAGGGCCTATACGAGTGCCTCCTGATCACCCTTTTCTTCGTCCCTCTTGGTCAATTTCCAGCTCAACCTCTGTTTCCATTGAGAGCGCCTTATAGCGCAATGAAGGCTAATTCGTATGCGTTGATTCCTTACAACGAAGTACATGCTGGTCGGGATTTGGTGTCATTTGAGGACCTCACATTTTCACTTGGATTTCCTGGGCTTTACCGATTTCAAGTTTCGGCATTCATCGCAACAGAAACCAAAGTGCGCAAGCGGCTGCTGGGACACACCTTCTCACGCCCTTTCCTGATACAAA
The DNA here is from genome assembly GCA_002240705.1 of Elaphomyces granulatus. Lineage (NCBI taxonomy): Eukaryota > Fungi > Ascomycota > Eurotiomycetes > Eurotiales > Elaphomycetaceae > Elaphomyces > Elaphomyces granulatus. Next base: position 21,782 of record NPHW01002734.1, read on the forward strand.
CGTGGCAGGATGAACGTGCAGATGCAATGAAGCTAAGCGGGCTGCTACCTCCGAGGTGCCCTTGCTGTCACGTAGTGCCCTGCGACTGTTGGAACTACTGCCGCAACCCAGGCTCGCCGAGCTGTTATTTCTCCCAATGGAATGCACCCGATTGGTATCTTAATAATTACCCCCAAATTAACCAGCCCTCAGCTTGAGGCTGCTTGACCCTTAGGCCGAACGGTCCCTATGCTTTCGGGCACTCACCCTACCTAGGTATTGGTACTACCTATAGTGAGAGCTGCCTAAATAAAGAAATATTCCATCTTTTTACAATCAGATACTAGTAACGCCTGATTTCAAGTTATGGTTAGCAACTAAAATCCATTGAACTCTATAGGAAAATGTACCTATCTTAATTTATTAATCTGCAAAAATCTAGCTCCTTGGATCCCCGGTACGAAGAAGGTGGCTGTAGAAAGGTTGAGAGAGAGTTCAACGCCATCAACACCATCCATTCTCACTCCAAGACAACTTGGGCTGTCACATCCGATGTGTCTTCGTTGCTACGAATGGCCCTGCAGGCTATAGCCATTGGCACTACTGCCGCATTTACCCTGGTATCAAGTCTGCCAAATGGATTTACAGCGAAGGTCATTGTTAGTACATGTTGTTAACTTGATAGAGCTGCCTACAATCTCAGCGGCCTAGTCAATCGCAGCATTCAAAATTCTTTTATTAGAAAACAAAAGAAATAAAGGAAATCCCTTCTTTTTTACAATCGATAACTCGAACGTCCAATTTCAAGTTACGGTAAACATTCTAATGGGAAACTAAGCTGTCACGGGGACGATGGCAAGAGGTCGAACAAAGCTAATGATAGGCTCGATTTCGTAGGGAATCTTCCGCTGACTTGAAAGGTGAAATAACGACGCAATGGCCTTCAAAAATGCATGTGAGAATGGCATAGTATATTATAAAAAACTCCCCGTAGAGTGATCGTTCCTTAATTAAGTTCGGCTTCGACGGCTTTTTCCGTCTAGTCTAGCTTCAAGCTTCCTTGATTATATTTTCTGCAGCGAATCCCGTAATTGTAACGACGAATTCCAAGAAGTACCGAGGAGTATATAAGTAACAGGTAGAACCTCACCATTAACTTTACCCTTTCATCATCCATTCTCATCTCAAGATATATCCGGCCTCACAAGTATCAGGCCAGAAAATTCATAGTCTCAGGGGCTGACTGTTAACTACTAGTCACTCATTACTATAATATAAAATGTGGAATACTGCACTTACAACATGTGTGGAGTTTGAATGGATAGTCCAACCTCCTCCTACTATTCCTTGTTGGCAACTTTCCGCTTCAGACAAAGTACTGCTTCGTTTTAAGATACACGGGCCTTGGATCCCAGAAAACCAATATGAGTGGCTCCTCTTCACTGTTCACTTCATTCCTCTGGGGCAATTTCCACCTCATCCTGCTGTTCCATTGCCACAGCCTCATGACGAAGTTAAGGCCAACGGATTTACCTTTATTCCTCACAACAAAGTATGTGCTGGTCACGATTTGGTGTCGTTTAGTGACATTATAGTTGATCCTGGATTTCCTGGGCTTTACCAATTTCAAGTTTCGGCATTCATTGCGACACAAAACAAAGTGCGCAAACAGCTGATGGGATATATTTTATCCCATCCCGTGCACATTGAAACAAGCCAGGAAGAAGTTACAAATGAAATACAACTATATGAGCTGCCACTCCCGAAGTGTCCCTGCTGTGATGGATCGCCCTGCAGCTGTTGGCGATACTGCTGCCACTTGCCCGGGTGTTATTCCTGTCAAAGGTGCTTATTGGTATAATCATAATTATTATTTACTCCGCTTGACACATCTATTTGCATGTTTCATCACGAGGCTTGGCTTTCCCTTTTGTGCCTATATCCCAAATTACCAAATGCTAGGATATTTCCTGTTGTCCTGGGCTCTTATACAATTTGCCACCATTTTCTCACTGCCTTATTGATACTACGGCATCACATGTACTATAGCATAGTATGTCATATCACCGCCAGTATATTATATCACTCCATTCTTTACTAGAACACAAAAGATTCCGTCTTTTACATCGATTTCAAGTTATTCCCCACTGGTCAGCAACTGAAACTTATTGAACTTTGCGGAAAATAAGTAGATCTTAACTATAAGTTCTCTCCGAAAACCTGGCTACTTAGAAGTCCCTTTGTAAACGCGGCCAGTACGAGTAGGGCCTACGGGGGGAACATACTACCAGTAGTATGTAATTAGTCTTGCTACTATGATATTGTGAGGGTGCATTAGTGCTGTAACGTAATGTGATTCTATTAATAATGATTAGGAGAAAGATCTATCATAGCTTGAATAGCGTTAGGTAGGTACATATAGGAAAGTCAATAGAATTACAGATCTCAATAATATTGAATATATTATAAAGTTGAGAGGAATGTATTATGTAGCAAATTAGGATCAAAGATAGTAACGTTGGTAGTGTAGTTTACTTAAATTCATAGCCAGTTCATCACCTAGAGGCTAGCACCTGCAGCACGCAAGAGAGACTCAATTGTCTCACTACTCTCACGGTCACCATATAGTCTCTCATCACGATTGGCTATAAGTTTTGCAAGGACGCTGGTATCATTGTTACAGACCGAGTTAGGATCTGTTTCAGGGTGTGATAGAAGAAGGCGCACGATATTAGTGGCTTTGTTGTTGAGATCACCTGTACAAACATTGGCCAATGGGGTGCAACCATGATTGTCCCTAGTGTTGGGGTTAATGTCTTTCTTCCTGAGGAGTAGCTTTACTACTGTGACCCTTCTTTCTATGCTGGCCCGGGAGAGCGGAGTATGTCCATTGTTGTCGGGAAGATTGATGTTGATATCATTTTGCTTCAGTAGGAGTTGTACAACTTTTATTCCAGCTTTATGGTTATCAGCAGCCAGACAAAGAGCGGTTTCACCTAAGCTAGTCTGCAGGTTAACATCAATGGCTTCCTGGTCCAAGAGAAGCTTGATCCTGTCTGGCTCCGCTTTGCGATGCGAATTTACAGCCCATATCAATGCTGTAGTACGATATCCTCCCGTCTGGAGATTGACGTCAACGTCAGGACGATCCAGAAGCGACTTTAGGATATCATGGTCCTCATATAGCACCGAGTGCGTCAATACATGTTCTCCGTAGGAGTTCAAAATATTGGGGTCCACGTCATCCCTCGCGAGAAGAGACTTCACTACCCCCTCCATTGACGGTACAGTTACAGCTTTTCGAGCTGCTCTCATGAGTGCTGTGTTTCTGTCAGTAGTGTTGTGGAAGTTAACGTCAATATCATGTTTGGCAAGAAGTAGGTTGATGATCTCTATATGGCAATTGTGACAAGCCGTTATCAATGGTGTTACCCATCCAGCCGTTTTATCATGTCCGAGGACGTTGAGGTTGACATCATTTCGAGGGAGTAACTGTTTCACGATAGATACATGTCCCCTATTGCAGGCGTAGAACAGCGGCGTACTAGCATCGCCTTCTCGACTTCTAACATTCGGATCAATATCAACCACGGCAAGGAGCAATTCAACCACTGCACTATGGCCATTTTGGGCAGCAAGAATAAGGGGGGGTTTTTGCGAATGGCCCCCAAAGTTTGGATTGATGCCATTAACTTTCAACAGCCGTTCAACGAGGTGTGCATATCCTCGATCTGCAGCGCCTTGAAGTGCAATGTGAAAGTTTTCCGCCGTCGGATTGAGATATCGACCAGCATGCGCATCTACCGCGCATTGAACGGTATTTTTACTAGCAGTAGCTTCCACACCGTTTTCTACAGCCCAGGTCAATGACCTACTGTGAGAGTTGGTCACATCCCGAAGATAAAGATACCCATTCAGCAAGTCGTACATCCATCTGTTTGTACGAGCAAGGGTGTTCGTACCTGCGACATCAAGTTGATCTGCGATGTTGAGGATCATTTCGGTCGGCAAGTCAGATAGAGCCATGGTTAGAGGATGGGACAGATTGTGATTGTATGAAACGTTGCAATTGTAATTTTATTGACTGACAACTCAAACTTATACCTATATTTTATATGTTAACGAAGCGTGAAACAAATAGGCAAAACTACCGGATTTGCCTTTGTTAGGATCATATTGCAGTTCCCGTCCATTGTCTGGGCCCCCTTTGTACCTTTGTTAGTTATCTATTGCTATGCCCCATCAATATTTATTTAAGTAGAAGAGAAGGATCCTTATTATGATATAACTTTCTCAAGTTGCATCCTACAAAAGAACACTGGAGGGCAGAGGTATTAGAGGCAGATGATTATA